>OZ018323.1:196925869-197080869 GCA_963969495.1 Ceratothoa steindachneri | reverse complement strand
AAACAAGGTTTCTTTTAATTGAGTCATTTGAGCGAAAAATAATTTTTGCTAAATTCCAATTAATTAAGTGGTTATTTTCGGACATTTGCACAAAAACGCACTATTATTTACAGCTGTCCTAACATTGTATTTATGCTGATTATCTGTCTGTATTGATTTTGTTAAAGACCATAGTATATTTCTCCTTTATTAATTTTCTTGGGAAAATTTCCATTTTCCTTATTATCTTTTTTAGTTAATCCTGTAGATGGTAAACAATTTCCCCTCGTTCATCTTTTTTTTCAATGAATTGTGTTTGGTAAAAACCAAACTTGACTTTAATTGATGAGCTCTCGATCTATGCAATCATCTCCAGAGTGTCTTTCCTCCTTTATCGGGGAAGAATGGTGGAGTCAGAATGAAAATTGGAATGAAAAGAACACGGCTCACGGTTTATTAAGAATAAAATACAAAATGAGATTACATAAATGTAAATATATAGCGGGCAGTGTGGAAAATAGAATATAGCAAAGAAGAGATAGTTATAAGTATAAGTAGGAAGATAAAGGTTCCCGGAGACGTGGAAATCAAAATTTTGTAACTCTATACAATAAAAATTTCACATTTACTCATAAGAGTTAATAGTTTATATATATATATATATATATATATATATATATATATATATATATATATATATATATATATATATATATATATATATATAAATATATTCCTAAAAATTTACATTACACATTATTATATATTCCTAACGTTAACTCCATTAAGTTACTTTACATTAATTCTACGCGTTTGTTGTAAAAACATTTTTAGAATTCTATTTCAATGTAGCTGATGATTTTAATCTAATTTTAAGTCACTTATTTGATTAATTCACAATAGATAATTTGATATATTTCGTAAGTTAATTAACACACACTTTCTATGTACACTTTTTAAAAATCACTGATATTATCAATTATTTTATTATTATTTATTTAATTCATATATTTCTAACGTTAGCTACACATTATTTTAATTACTTTACACTAATTCAACGCGTTTGTTGTAAAAACTTTTAGAATTCTATTTTAATCCAGCTGATGATTTTAATCTAATTTTAAGTCACTTATTTGATTAATTCACTATAGATAATTTCATACTAGATATATTTCGTAAATTAATTAACACACACTTTCTATGTACACTTTTTCCAAACACTGATATTATCAATTATTTTTTCCTTTTTTTTTTAATTCACTTTTGGGTTTATCGTTATATTTTATTCACTTGCACTCTCACTTTATTTCGGACGTTTTTTGTCCACTTTTTCTGGCTTTGAATGTTGACATGTTCACGTCCGATGGTGGGATGAACACCGTGACCTTCAACCTCAATGCTGCAAATTCGTCCGATGAAAAAGGCCCCTTGAAGGTCCACTTGAATTTCCCCTTGGCAATGCCAAGTAGGAGAAATTCTGGTTCGTCTCTTGGGGGCGGGCACAGGGGAGAGCCAAATACCTTGACGCCCATGTCCTTGTTGTCGAAGAAGTAAACGCTCTCGAGGACTTCCTTCTTGTCGATGAGGGAGACCTCCGTGTATTCCTCTTCCTGCGCTTCTTCATCGTCCGACGAATTTTGTTCGTTTGTCTTTTCCTCTGTTTGTTTCTTCTTCTTCTTCCCTTTTTTCCTTTTCTTTTTGTGCATTTCTTCGTTTCTCCTTCTCCTTCCAAAGTTTCTTGCGTTATTTTTGGTTCTTCGGTAGGGAACTGCATCGGCTCCTAATTTGGTTTATGTTCCCGTTGGGGTTCGTCGGTAAACTGGATATTCAGTATTCCCGCCGAGTCTGGATTTTCGGGGAACCAGAGTTTTTTGGTAACTGGGGCCACTCCGGTGTGAGCGGAATTTTAAAACAACTTTAATGTTCGATTCCAGCCCGTAGCCTGGATGTTGATACCTGGCCTTTTTTCGTTAATTCAGATGGCTTCTAAGGTGTTCAGTCTAGCTTTATTTCCCTCTTTTCTTTTGATCGTGGTGTTTTTAACCAATTTATCCCTAGTTAAGTTGATGTTATGTACAGTCTCCATATGATTTATGGAGGCTCCATGTTGCAGGTGCATTGTCAAACGCCTCGAAAGTGTGTTGGTAGTCATACCAACTTATTTTGAAAGGTACAAAAAGTGCAATCGGCTCATACATTCACCCTCATTGGATGGCGCTTCTTAGTTTTAAGTAACATCAATCATACATATACACATACATACGCAATTACGTACGTTCATGCATACGCTAAATTATTGAACAATACCTTTTCCTTTATCCGACCACCTTAACATTACTTTTCAATGATCTTTTTTCTAAGGCAAGAAGAATGACTTGAGTTCTGAAGAAATCTTCCACATCTATATGAGTAAATCTACCATTTTTTGCTACCAACTCCTCCATCAAATCGTATATTAAAAAATAAAATACATTCCATCCTAGGCTGAAATTCGAACTTGCTACCATTTTAATGCCGGTAGTCTCTGGTTAATGTGTAAATAAGTAGGTAGGATCGTTTCTTAACCTCCACTTGCTGCAAGAACAGAGTGATTAACTCACGAAGATACTGTTTTTATGCAAGGAATCGTTCATCCAGTCTCTGACAAAGCGAAAACAATTGATTTCACTTTTTAAGCCATGATTTTCGCAGTTGTGCCTTAGAACGACACAATCGTAGTAATAGCTATGTATTCATAAGCTGAGAACAATAGCCATAAGTATTGGATTTTAATATCTACTTGGTGATAACCAAGTAGATATTTTCAGTTGCGATTGAATTGACCATGAAGGTCCTCAGGTGTCAAACATGCAAGAGAGATAAAGGCATCAAACTGTTTTGCAATTAATATGACTAGTATTTTAGCTTGGGTTTGAGTATTATGACTTGTATTTTAATTAGTATTAAGACTCGAATTCATCCTCCTTTGTTTAAATGGTAATATATGCATTTATGTAGTGGAGATAACCTTCAGCAATACAGTTAGAATTGCCGAATCATTTACACAAATTGTTTTATAAAACGTTTTAAACAACACTTGAATTACTCATTTAAATATGCCTAAATGAGTTTCTGGCCTTGGAACAGGTTACGAAAAGTTACCATACTCTTCGTTGGTAATTCTTACCCCCAAAAATTTCGGTTCTAAATTTCGAACAAATTTGTTTATGCGAAATCTGGGTATTATTTCTTCTTGCATATCATTGTGTCACACACATTGTTGTGCATTGTTTTAAACACATTGTTGTACATTGTGTCACACACATTGTTTGGTTGGGCTACGGCTTAGTCGAGGAAAAACACCGTTTTAGATTAAAGTGAAGTTAAGCAACATCGGGTGTGGATATTGTTCGGAAGGAATCCCGATTCCGACTGACTTTACGACAGCTGGTATACGCTTCAGATACCCTACGGTTCGAACCCCGCGTCAAAGTGTACGCCCCTACTGAGAAATAAAAGGCCTCGTAGAAAGTTTCATATAAGTGGTACACCCATACCGAATATTTTGACACATTGTTTCGATAAGAAAATTCGAGAGAGGTGTAATGGAAGGGAGAATCGAATGTTAAGGCTGCAGATGCAATCAACGAAAGAAGGAAGAATTTGCGTGAAATGTTGAGTGTATGGGAGAAAAAATAACTACATGCGGATATATCAAATGTGTAAAGATTTTAGGGAAGTGATAGGGGGTGTATGTATACGTGCCTAAAATGGAAAGAGAAAGTGACATAGTGAATGGTAGGGTGGCGATGTGAAACGTGCATTTGAGAGAAAATGGAGTGGCGGCAGGGGTGGAGAGTAATTGCAGAAGCTAAAGTGCGCAATTAGTATGACACAGATGTGGATGAATAGCATCCAAGGAGGCGAAAGTAAAAATGAAACAACAAACATTTAAACAAAATATAAAAGCAGAAATGAAGTAATTAGAAGGAAAATGGAAAGAGAAATACATTTTGTAAAGAAAAACATTTGGAAAGAAAATGGAAAGAGAAACACATTTTGAGAGGAAAATGGAAAAAGAAAGACACTTTGGAAGAAAAATGAAAAGAGAAAGACATTTTGGGAGTAAAATGGAAAGAGAAAGACATTTTAGAATGAAAATGAAAAGAAAAAGACATTTTATGATGAAAATGGAATGAGAAAGACATTTTGAAAAGAAAATGGAAAGGGGAATATATTTTGAAAGGAAAATAGAAAGAGAAAGACATTTTAGAATCAAAATGAAAAGAAAAGGACATTTTATGATGAAAATGGAAAGAGAAGGACATTTTGGAAGGAAAATGGAAAAAAGAAAAACATTTTGGAAGGAAAATGGAAGGAGAAAGTTACACTTTGGAAGGATGTGCGACAGATGAGAAACCTTAAGAAGATTTACCTTGTGAACTTCTAAAATATGAATGAGGAAAGTAGAACTTTTAGGCAATGCGGAAGTCAAAGAAAAGATACTAGTAGTTGAACCAAATGTGAATATGAGTAGTTTCGATGGTTATATCCTAGAGCTATATTAGAATATGGAACTGATACGAATACAGGAGGTTGTTGCAGCTATTTTGGTATGAAAAATTGGGATGTAGCTGTAAATGATGTAGTGGCCAAGTGGTAAACGGTGGTGGCGACTGTTTAACACTTGAACGTCTGACAAAACTTTTATCCTAGAATAGCCGAAGTGTCGTTTTCCTCACTTATATTTTTTAGGTAGCAACTTGGTGGTAACTGCAATAATATTGGGGCATAATATAGTGAAACAACTTTGACATATTTCATTCAATTAAAATATTTATTTTATTGCATTTATATTCGTAGTAAATAATACACAAGAATAATAAATTTGTTGAAGCAATTATTAAAATGTGTGATTTAACTATCGATATAGCTTTCCTAAATAGCTATTAGGCAGTAAAACAATTTTTCAAGTTACACTTGTTACTCGAGTTCCACCATTGACACATTTACCACAGGTTGGCTCTTCACAAATTTTACCAATGGTGATAGTTGGATTTAAACACTTCTGTCCATGACATTGACTTCGCTATTTTGGAGGAGGTACAGACTCGTTTTTCCTTACAGTATTTGTTGGTTGCTCCATCTGCAAATGGTCAAACATATCTCTAACATGCGTGAAGCTATCATGTTTTATTCTTTCCAAACGAGTGGATGTTTTTTACATCGAAACATAATCTCTTTGTAACTACCTCTTGACATTGTTTCACCGCAAATACTGGGGCCATATACAGTAATTTGTTCCAAAGAAATTCAGTAGAATGATTCTTATCATAAATGCCACGAGCATTTCTATTGCCCCCGTAAGGGGCGCGGTGATTTGCCATCCTGGCCGCCGTGCTGACGGGACTCAGCCCTCAGTCCTGCCCCAGCTTAGCCTCTCTTCCTTCCTTCAGATAGCCTGTATTCCTATCCTACCTCGTCGCTTTTCATACAACCTCTCCCACAACTTTCTCTGGTCAGCCTCTAATTTCACAGGGTAGAAGCTGACCTTCTTCTTAGCCAATCGTCCCGGATCGGGACTGAAGGGGGAGGGGACAATGTCCCCTAACTCCTGAGCTCCAGTCTGGGGTAGTTGGCTTTTAATAACCTGCTTTATCCCCACCCATACCTTACTCACATCCCTTTTCCTCTCGTCTTCAAAATCTATCTTTCTTACGCCGTGTTCAAGGTGGAGCCGCCATGCCGAAGGACTGCCAGACTACCAGGCGGGAGGGGTGGTCCTAAATGGTGGCCCCTGGCTCCGCCGGGCCTGTAAGCACCTCTTGCAGTGCGGGCTACTGCAAGAGGTGGTAAGCGATTGCGTCCCGTAAAACAAAGAGGGTCATCATGCCCAATGATGCAAAAAAAACATCTTCCCTTAATTCCCCCTAAAACAACAGAGCCGCCCTCGTGCAGCTACACAAAAAAGATGGAAGTCCCCTCCCCCTGTGCTTGCGCAGGGGACCCTCCATACTTCTTTAACCGGAGAGGAGGCTTACTTCTCTCCTACGCCTACGGGTGTAAGGGACTCCCCCTCACCCCCTTCTCTGGAGGTGCTTTCGGGCACCTCGCTTTTTCCAGCGGCAGTCCCCTCTTTTCCTCCCACGGCGACTGCCAAGAAAGCCAGCAGGCAGCCCTTAGCCAGCTGCTCCCCATCGAAGCGGCTCGGTAGGGCAAACCCCCTTAGGGGGGAGAGGGAAGCCAGGCTCCTTCGGTCGCTTCCCTCCAAAGACCTGCTGGCAAGGATATTGAACCTTGCCGAGGTTAAGGCCTGTGCCTCCCCACAAAAGACTCTTGACACTGCCAAGGGGACCTGCGATGTCCTGGGAGGGGATGGCCAACTGGAGGCCCCTCCTGTGATAGACATGGTCCTTGAAGAGACCTAGCCTCAGACGGTAGGGCCTTCCATGGGGGGGAATCCGGGCTCGGCGCCAAGCACCGAACCCGAATCCGCCCCTATGCAAGGTCACCCTCAAACGGCTGAGGTCTCCAAGGCAGTACAAGGAAGAAAGGGATCTCCTCCGACAGGTGCCCCCACGACTACCAGGAACTTCTCCATCTCGGAGAGAGACCTGGCTGAGGCCAACCCATCTGGCATGGGGGCTTCTGCCGGCGAAGGTGAGAAGCGGGTTTATTCCCTGCCCTCCTCTCCAAAAAAGAAAAAGACTAAAAAGAAAAAAAAGACTCGGGGCTCCTCTCCATCTGCAGGGGCTGCGGGGACGGATGGGTCTGCTGCCACTCTGGCAAGCGACCAAGCTAAGATCGGCACATACGCCCCCTCTGCCACTCCCGGTTGCGGAGCCCCTGACTAAGAACAAAAGTGCACAGGGCAGAGCCTCGATGACATCGGGGCCCCTCATTCAGAGGCTACCTGGCATTTTCGAGCCCGCTGGCTTCAAATGCTTCCTCGTTATTCGCTCCACCACTGTGACCTGTTTCTCGGACGGGAGCCTTCTGGCGAATGCGGCGAATCCCGCCAAGGGGGCCAATATAAGTGCTCTTCGGATACTTCATGGCATCTCGGTGAGTGTAACGCCGCACTCTACCATGAACTTTGTAAAAGGAGTAGTTTTTGCGAGGGAACTCGTTGACTACTCTATTGAGGACATCACCCTAGAGCTGGCCGACCATGGGGCGGTCAAGGTCGAACATGTGATGAGAAAACAGGGAGGGGCCTAGAGACCCAACCTTACACTCTTCGTCACGTTCGACTGTGACAAACTCCCTGAGACGGTACGTGCCGGTTGGTACCGCTACCGCGTGAAGGCATTCGTGCCACTGCCGCGGCAGTGCTATTACTGTCACCGCTTTGGCCATACGAATCGCTCATGTAGACGTGCAAAGTCGGGATCACATGAAGTCTGTGTAAATGGCTCCAAGGTCGCACACGATAAGTCCAAATCGTGTGTGGCCAAGTGTGTCAATTGCGGAGAGCCGCACCCTGCTTCTTCGAAGCAATGTGGTGCATATCTCCTTGAGGAAGAAATCCTGGCCGTTCAGGCCCAGGATCGTCTCTTATTCCGCGAGGCTAAGGACTTGGTCCTGGCACACCCGGCTCTGTCTGGGACGTCATATGCCTCAATAGTTAGGAAGGCACGTTCTGCTCCTGGCCCATCCAGGCCAACGAGCACGGTTGTTTTCGCGCCCATTCGGAGCCCTTCTGCGGGCTCTACCCAACTCGGGCGCTCCCCTGGTAAAGCTGGCGACAAAAAGGGTTCATACTCAGCCCCGGCTGAAACCAAGGCTCCCCCCTCTTCCCCCAGCGTTACCATTTCCCGTAAGGCGAAACGCCCACGCACCTCAACTGAGTTATTAGACTCACAGGAGGCAACACCCCTGAAGATGGTCGCTAGGCCATCTTCCGGGGTTCCTAAAGCTGTCCCCCAAAAGGAGGACAGCAACAAAGGAGCTTCGGCTTCTTTGCCCACGCCCCGAGGTGTAGCGGTTGGCTCGGAGACGGTGGTTGCTCGAAAAGAGGGCCCCCCGCCTCCAAAGCCGCAACGCCCGCCTAAGGTTTTGAGGCGGAGGAAGAAAAAGACTCGCGTGGCGAGCCCAACCTCCCCCAATAAGTCCTCGAAGGCGAAAGCGCCTTCAGCGCTTTGTCCTGCCCTCAGAGCCCGGGGTTCTGCCCCTGGATAGCGTAAGGCCATTCCCGTGAGGGTCTCCAGTTCAAGGAGGGCCCCCGCGTCTCCTGCGAGCTAAGCCTGGAGGGCATAATCCTTCAATGGAATTGCCGTGGACTCCGGGCCAGCCTGGAGGAGCTGCGGATGCTCGTCTCGTCCCGTTCCCCGTTAGCTATCTTTTTGCCGGATACCATGCTAGGCGTGTGCCCCCTGCCCGCCCTCCCGGGGTACAAGGGTCTTGCGACCCCACCCCCGGGGGATGGCCGGGCTGGGGGATGCGCGGAAATATTTATTTCTTACTTGGAAAAAATCCGAGCTGGGGTGGGATTCTAACCATGCCCATTGAGGCAGCGAGCAAACGCTTTGATCTTAATTAAACCGCCCTTTAATTGAGATCAAAGCGGTTGCTCGCTGCCTCAATGTGCACGGTTCGAATCCCACCAAAGCTCGGATTTTTTCCAAGTAAGAAATAAATATTTCAGAAGAAAAATTAATCCGTTTTCTTTTTCCTGTGGTGAAGTTGGATTTATTTCATCATTCTCTCGCGCTCATGATATATATATATATATATATATATATATATATATATATATATATATATATATATATATATATATATATATATATATATAATCCTGCAATTTGGAACAGTAGCCTACCTATTACATAATCCGATCACCACAAGCTCCGTGGCCTGAATGCTAAGAGCGCCCTATGTCATAGGTTTGAACTCCACCTAATTCTTACTTTATTTAATGGGTAAAGAGTTTATATTATTTTAGTCCGTTTAATATTTTTCTCTTCCTTCTTTCCTAATCAAACTATTTTCCTTGTATTTTTTTAGAAATAGACGAAATCGCTTGTGTATCATCAATCATCATTCCTTTTTTTTCGTAAAAATGTTGATTTTTGACAGTTCATAGTTTTAGCGACGGTATTTTAGTGTAATAATAAGCGATATTATTATTCTATTTTACTAATCTTATTTAGACAACAAACAAATAGAAATATTAAGAAATTATAGTTACTCATTAAAAACAATGTCTTATAGAAAGTTAAAGATAAAAGGATAACTAAATCAATTCATTTATTGGAATTCATTTATTATTTTCTCGCCTGAATCTTTTTTTTTATTCCCTATTATTATCTACATATATTAATTACTAATTATGGCAGTTTTTCAACTTATACGCCCAAGGTAAATTATGCAGAGTTCAGTTTCACACATTTGAAAATTCTTTGTTATTTTGAATCTATATTTTATTATCGACGTCCATTTTTGATTGGGACTGGTATCATATGGTCGAAGTTCCTTTTTATCGAAATGGTTAACCTCGCTGACCAATGGCCTTTGGTACAATTTCCACTTCAATCAAGTGCAGTTTAGACGAAACCAACCCAGCTTTTCTTAGTTGGCTAGAAATATTTTTAAATGCCGATATCTTGATACAATCTCTGCTTGGGGTGGTAGGGAGTATGCTAGAAATTATAGGTTCCACTTGTTTGTCTTTAAAGTGGTGTTCTGTTTTTTCCACGAATGGCGTAAGGTAAGGCATCAGACCAGACATATCTTCGCAGTAAAACCCTTTGGTAGGTGCCTCCAATCCTGTATATAGACGGAATATTTGAGAGGACAAACACACAAACGAACGTTATGTTTTTTTTATTATGTTTTTCTACTTTTCCATCTTGCTGACATTTCTAACAAATAAATAAATTTTAGTTTTAGTACCGATTTTTCTTCTAGAACAATATGTATAATAAAACAATTTGTTTTTTGGTGGGCCATGGTAAACTATATTACTAAGTACTTTTGACATACGCCTGCATGACCTATTTTGCTCTCTTTCTGAAAAGACACTAGAACTCATAACTGAAGGGTGGAAAAATTACCTCCAAATCCACCTCCCTTTTTTATATGGACTTATTTAATTTTACTTCATATGAAGCAACGCTGAGGGTCTTAAATTGCTTTCACTGGCAAAATGCCGTTTGAGTAGTTAACTTATGTAAGTTTTTTAAAATATTAAAGGCTTTCCTTACTATAAGGCTCCAGGTCCCAACTCCCACAGCCCGTCCCTCTCGGCCACAATGGCTGAAGATCTGAAACTACGTCTTCTTCACACTTTTACTTCTTCAATCTTCGCCACTTTCTTCATTTCTAGATCTCCTCTGACAAACTTTTGCGCGATACGGCTTCGTCAGCAATGCTTTTTAAAATCGAGGAAATATAACAATTCTCTAAAGTGTGAGTTGCTGAATAAAATAACCTGTTTACGGTTGGTCACTAGGTGATTAGTCAATCTGCTGCACACAATTTTTTCCAATACCTTGGCTGTAAAATTGATCAGTGAGATGGGTCTGTATCCGTTAGCGGCCGTTGTTGACTTGCCCGGTTTTGGCACAAAAACTATTTGGGCCACTTTTAGTCTGTCCGGGAAGTAATCAATATTCCAGCATGCATTGAAGATTTTTCCACCTTTCCCTTCAGTACGTTTTCCGGGAGCTGACCTATGTTCGCTTTCGTCCGCCCCGATGGCCCTGATGCTTTCTGCTTGAAGGCCTGAACTACTGATCATAATTCCTCCATCTTTATCTTACCATCGTCTCTGATGTCTTCCTCCTCCCCATTATTATGAGGGATCCTATCGAGCCGCTAGGTCTTGCCCAGATGGATGTTCAGTTCTTCCATAATCCTTGTTTCATGATCTGCGTCAAAAATTTCATTATCTTCACCCGTGATGTTGAATAGTTTACTCCAGTGGTTTCTGAACAGCTCCTCTATTTCCTCTACTTTCGTTATATATCCATTGTTTCTCTTAATCCTTAGCTTTCTCGGTGGTGGAGAACCCTGCAATCTTTTGACAGATTGCCAGAATTGTCTCAGGTTCCTTTCATTATCTAGTCTATCTATCAATCCCTCCCATACCCTCTCTTTCTGTATTCTCATCAGATTGCTTACTTCTCTTTGGGGTTCACGTCTCCTCCTGTATAGTTCAAGGGTTGGTCCTGTGCCTCTCGTCAGTTGGTCGATTGCTTCCTGTTCTTGCATCTTTGCTCTTATTTCAGGTGTCCACCTTGGAGCCGGGAGTGTTCTCATCGCCACCTTTGGTATGCTAACCTCCTCTGCTGACTTTATTTTAGACTCTAACTTTTCTATTTCTTGATCAATATCCTCCACACCTTTACCTTCCAACAGTGGCGGCCGGTAGTCTTCCAGCACCTCCCTGAATTTGTCCCAATCCGCCTTAGCATATTGTTTCCTAACCCAACATAAGACTTGAATCGTACTTAGTGCCATCAATACCATGATTGAGTTATGATCCGTAGGGAACACAGGATCCGGTTTGACAAACATGTTCCAGTGAAAGTTTTTGCTGGTTAATACTATATCCGGCTTTGTAGCTGTTCTATCCGTGACGTACGTGTGAAACTCCGGCCCAGATCGTACCACTATGCCTCTATTTATTAATAGATCTTGTTTCTCCATTGTTTTCTTAGAAGTATATCCTGAGTGCCTGGAGCGAGCATTCAGGTCACCCAAGAAAAACACCGGAGTGTTTCTCCCGAATAGCCTAAGGAATTAATGTAGAGGAAAATAGTTTCTTCTTGGGAGTTGATAGCCCCCCATTATAATCACTGTCCCTGTCTGGGTGTCAAGTTCAATTGCCAAATAGCTTTCGTCCAATTCTTCCAATTCCCATATGCCCTATATATTTCTCAACAGCAACTATTATACCATCTAATCTTTCATTCGAGTGATTTTTTGCCACCACCCTCCTACAGGCTTATTTATGTGCGGACGATCGAGGTTGGCGGGGGCCGAGTAGGGAGAGTAAAAGGAGGTTCGAATGATAATTAATAGTGAGATAAGAAGTTAATCTAAGTTGTCTTTCTTCCTCTGGTAGGGTGAATAGAAGAATAAAAAGGAATATCACCATCTTTTGGATTTTGAACTAGGAGATCCTATTCCATTCAGTTCGTCGCAAATTCTCTATATGTAACGGGAGAACCGCCTAATCTCTGTTGTTTTGCAATAGTTCTTTTATTTATGTGTTTATTGTAGCACTTATGCCGTTGTGTAAATATTTGTTTCGAGCTAATACAGAGCTGTGCACTGTTGTGACTTTGGGGGGCTTCGGTGATTTTGTGTTGATTGCATTGTTTCTTTGTATCGTATTTGTTTTGTTTTTGTCGAGTTGATGTTACTGTTTATATTTTTTATTTATTTATTGCCTGGTTTCGGGACAAAGATCATCTTGGCAAGTTTGTAATCGTCTGTAAAGTAACCGGTGCTTAGGTACGCAGTGTAGATGTTTTGGATAACGTTGATTATATTATCTGCCTAGTTCAACGATGAAAGAACATTAAGCATTGCCAATAATGTGTTGGAAACTACTTTGCTGTGTTTTTATATTATAAATTATTTTATATTATAAAAAAAACACTGGCAAAGGAAGTGGTTAGCTAGGCTGACCATTCTGTTTACTCAAGTGTTGTACAGTCTGATATGTATCTAAGAAATACATTACATAGCTGATAAATATGTACACAAATAAGTTTCATGTGTTGATGTTTATTTTAATGATGCTATCGTATTTTTTTTCAAGTAATATTCGATTCAACGTAGTATAATTAATTGGTTGGTAGTCACATTTTCTAAAGCTGGTTTCTACGTTATCCAGCTTTGATTGATGATTTTTGATGGGCAAAAGATCTAAAAGTAATAAAATAACGGTCGGTCTAGATACAGAAAAATGCTAGCCATCTGTTCGATTAAACAACAAGAGTAAAAAACGGATCATTTAGAAATTAATACTTTTTCCATCAGAATTATATCCGACATTATAATGATAGAATCCTCAGATTATTTTGAATTTAAAAATGATAAAAGGAATTGTGTAATTTTAAGACGTAGAATTTGGGTTTGGTCAATTACACCAAAAGTTAGATTCTGACTAATATATGTATATATAAGTAATATGTTGAAAACAATTATTAGAATATATACCATTATTATTTTTTATTTATAAAATTAAATTAAAATGAATGATTGAAAAATAACAATGCTTAAGTTTAAAGATAGGTACATTATTTATTTGAATGAAATAATTTAAGTCATTATTATATTTAGGAATGTCGAAGGACATTCATAGCACTTGAAAAAATCCTGGAAAATATAAATTTTAGTATTCATATTGTTGGAAGTCGGGTTGTAAAATATACCTTATTTTTTTTACTAAGGGACCAGGATTACAAGCCTATTTATTTTTATTCATTACAACCCCCCCCCCTACACTGCTTGGAAGGTTAATATAATGATAGCGTGGATTTCTTGAGATAAATAATCCTAACTTCTGTGTTCAAATTGCAAAATTTTTTAGATGGTAAAAAAGGAGAATAAGCTTTTGTCTGTTATGGGAAATCCATGATTTAATTCAGAATATTTTATAACAAGGACGATACAAATTCCTAACTTCTCATATTGCCCAGTTATGCTAATTGTAATCTTTTAACTAATTTTTTACCTACTGCGACTCAAAGCATTGTATCTTTTCTCGAATAAGTCATATGTAATTAAAAGTTACAAATAAAAAAATATAGAGGTAGAAAAGAAGAAGATATATAAAAATAGATTTTCTGAACTTCACCATTTGTAATTGTTTGGGTTTAAAAAAAATCACAAAATTTCGATACTTATATTTATTTCTGAACTTCACCATTTTGTTTTTTGATATTATAAAAGAATTATTAGAAATAATTTGCTAAAAAACATAAGTCATAACCGAACTAAGACGAAATTATTATTCAAATACTTTAAAAAAATCCGCTTCTTAAATTATAGAGTTAGTGAGGATGATGATGATGATGATGATTGCAAACTTACTTCCCATTAATTACATTCAGACAAAAACTATCTTTTTTTAAATTCTGCCAGTACGAAGTTCCACTTCAAATGAATATTTTGAAAGTAGGAACAATCTTTGAATCGAAATTTCGACTTAGAATTGTTAATAGCGAAATTGTTTGCACCAATTACTTATATTTCTGCATTTGACTTCTATATAGAAAATTCGCCATTTTTCTGTTGGTGGAAATACATTAACAGGACCTAGAATAAGTATGCACGTTCTTTAATTGAAATGTTTTTCAGCTACTGGTCTCAGAATCTAAGAAAATAAAGTGTTACACCTCCTATACTCTTTGTTTCGTTCTGTTGATTAATTCCTCTTCGTACTTTTAGTTTCCACAAGAGATTAAACTCACCCTTCAAGTGGAACTCGAGAATTCGTCACTTAGATGAGATTTGGAAGAAATTAACCGGTGAATTATATTATCGGTCGAGGGAAACTATAAGAAGCGAATGGGGACGCAAATTCTTCACGAATGGCAACAAGCCACGAACCGTGAAATCGAGGGAATAAATAAACTTTCTAATATTATACATAATGTAGGAAGGTTTCTCCATGTTATGTTTAGAATTTGGATGAAATCAAGCGGTATTTTATTGTCTTATTCAAGATTAATTAAATACCCTCCCAGCTAGTATAGTGATTAGCGCGCTTGCCCGGCAATCGTTGGGTCGGCAGTTTAAATCTCCGTCCGGATTCTTCTGACACCACTATTTAGGGAGGTTTCCTCCGTGATTGGGCATCAAGGTGGGGGCAGTGGAGCTTGTAGCCATGACAAGCAGTCCACTTAAGACACTGGTTCTCAACCTTTAAGTCAGTGACCCCAATCATGCTCCTCCAGCTATAACCCTACTGGTTTTATATAGTGTATATAACTAAATGTATGTGTTGCATGTTACTATATTACTGACTATAGGGCGTAGGCTGTAAAAGCAAAGAACAAGTATAATTTTCTTTTAAGAGGTGCTGCTGTAAGGCTAAAAAGAAAGAGACAAAATGAACATGATTAAATTTAATTCACTTTACTATGAACATTTTTATCAGAAAAATTTGTGTTACATTTCCACAAAGGCAAACTAAAAATAAAACTGTTTCATCTCAACTGATAACTGATTTTAATGGGAGCCTTAGGGCTGGATTTCACTGATAGGTTTGTTCATTCATGGCTCAATCGTATAAAGTGCTACTCTTAAATCATGTTCAGGCTGCAACCGATTTCTGCTTTTTGTTTTGATGGCAGCTAGGAATGCAAACCCTGATTTATACAAATAGGTTTTAGCGAACGGCAACAACACTTTTTCAGCCTCCCTTCCAAAGACTGGTTTCTCCTTCTTCGCAGCATTCCAGAACATGCCTAGTGATTGTTGCTGAAAGTTGAAGCGGAGAGTTTAATTATGTTGTACCTCGGTGAGCGCTCCTCTTGCAGATTTTGAATGGAAGATTCTTCCTCTGAAAGGTCTTCAACGTCGACATCGAAGGGTATGCGCACCCATTCGTATTTTTCATGCAACTCTTCATCTGGAATATTCGTCTCAAACTCCTCACTCAGCTTTTCAAGATGCTCAATAATGGTACTTTGTGCGTCCAGAAGTAAGACGTCTTTTTTGTCTTACAGAAAAAGGTTCAAGAGTGGAAAGGACGCAGTCTTTCCCCTCTTAATCTTTCTCTTCCACAACTTAAACTTTGACTTGGATGCTTTGAGCTTTTCTGACACAAAGAGATGAGTTTCATCTTTTTCTTGCATGGATATATTCAGCCAGTTCAACTCTGAAAATATATCTGTCAGATATGCCAATTTAAGTAACCACCTTGGTTCTGAAAGCCTTGATGACAGTGCATTTTTCTTCTCGATCAAGAATATTTCAACCTCTGCACTCAATTAAAAAATTCTCTGGATCACTTTTTCTCGGGATAACCAACTAGCAGAAGAGTAGTAAAGTAGGTGTTCATATTCCGATCACATAACTAAGCACATCTGACTGAACAGCCTTGAATGCAGAACAGATGATTTAATAAAATTCACAATTTTAATCACTTCTTCCATCACAGAGTTAAGTTCAAGTGATAATTTCCTGGAGGCAAGGTTTTCCCGGTGGAGCAAACAATGGGTCACTATCACAGCAGGGCTCACTCGCTTTACCCTAGCGGTAAAGCCTTGACGTGCCCCCAACATCGCAGGTGCTCCATCCGCACACACACTGAAGCATTGTTCCCAACTTAGCCCTTGTTCTTTGATGAAGCTGTCAACCAACTTGAAAAGATCTTCACCTTTTTTTGTTGTTTCCAGTGGTCTACAGAACATGAAATTCTCTTCCATGTCACTTTTCCCTTGGTACCGCACATACGTCAAGAGCTGTGCGTCATCACTGATATCAGTTGATTCATCCAACTCCAAGCTAAATTTTCCACTTTCCTTGATAACAGCCACTACCTGTTCTTTGATGTCTTCTGACATCTCTTGAATCCGTCAGCTAATTATGTTGTTTGACAACGGAACAGTTTCAATTTTTTCACAGCATCATCTCCGATAACAGTCCGTACAGTATCACTGATTGCAGGCTTCACCAACTTTTCCCCAATTGTGTGTGGCTGTTTGTACTTAGCAATTTTTTTTGCAACCAGATAAGATGCAATTGTTGCTTATCGAACAGAATACACTCTTGTGCTCACAGGGGTATCTACTTGCTAACGCTTCAGTGGTTCTTCTTTTCCTTTTGAAATACTGGCGGTCCTTCCCTGCCAGCGTTGGGTGTTATTCCTGTAGATGTCGTTTGAGCTTGTTTTCTTTAAGCGACTCATGGTTGAGCACTTCACCACATATAACACACTGAAGTTTTTTCGATGCCATGACTGATAAGGAGCATAAACCCAATGTCAAGAAATTCTTCTTTGTACACCCGCTTTCTGGACATCACTGAAGAATCTGAAAAGGAAATTATACTGGCTTAATAATGAATCAAACAAAAGATGTAATTTGGTACCATTCACCAGGAGAGGAAAGAATAAAAAGGCAAAGGAAAGAGGAGGGAAGTTGGCTAAGGAAAGAGGGTGAGAGAAGGGAGGCAAGGAGAGAAGGGGGAGGAGAAAAAAGAGGAATGGAGTAGTGAACAAAGAAAGAGGAGAAGGAAGACTAAAGAGGAGGTGAGGAAGCAATGGAAAAAAGCAGGGTAAGAATAATAATAAGAAAAAAAAGTTAGGCTATAGTGGAGAAAGAGGAGGGGGCATGGAAAGATGGGAAGGGAGTCGGGACAAAGGAAAAGGAAGAGGAGGAGTAAAGAGGACGAAGGCAAGGAAAGGAACAGAGGAAAAGGGACGAAGAAAAAGAAGGGGGAGGACCAAACCAGTACGACACTCAGGGATACCAGCAATAAACATACATTATTAAAATTTCCTATATATAAATATATACATGAGTAGATTTATGAAGCCAGAAAAGTGGCTTATAAATGTCTCGAGTCAGTATTGGTGGTTAAGACATTTGCGTAAAAAATATAATACCCAATAAAACATTTTGATGCATATAATCAGCAGTAATATACTCTATAATTATGGCAACATAGAAATATGGCATATGCTGAAAACATCTCATAATAGGGAATTCATATATTTTGATGTGAGACTTGTGAGTGCTTGGCGACCCCAGAGTTGGGGAAGAGGGGCTAAGAGAAGGATAACTCTGATTTAAAAACCGTGGAGCCACAGACATAATTCTCTTTTTCCAGAAGATCCTCTGCGAGTATAATTGGAATCTAGGCATAATAAAGAGCCATCAACTCCAAAACGATTCTTTTAGCTCCGAATATTTATTGACTGTTGTGAAATAATTGGAAAAATGTTTATAAATTTATTGATAGAATTATGGATAAAAAGGTATTAAAAAGTGTGAGAAACTCAACGAGGATACTTTCGTCTAGAGAGATACCTAAGCCGAGAAGCAAAAAGAGGAGATTACTAGGTGAGAGAGTAGGGATCTGGAGGGGGTGGTACGTATATTCCTGAACCTGCGACTCGCAACGGAGGCTTAATAGAGGACTGCGTCCCCACCTGCCCCAATGTTCACAGGGAGCTATGCCTCAATTGTTAAGATGCTGATGATTGTGGAGAGTTGCACACCCTCACAGAGTGCCACAAGTAGTCTCCTCTTTTCCCGACACTGTTATACATCTTCCATACATTTTCACTTCCCTTAACTTCACAGTATTCTTTATGAACACCTCTTTCTTCGTTAGCTTTATGGCGGATATGCCCTCGTTGGTTTTCGACTCTTTGTTTTACGTCTGGCATCGCGTCCGAATCAGTCACTAATAATGGGACTCGTTTAAGGGCTTAGGTTTTAGGTTCATAACAATTACCAATATGGTCGACTCCTGAACGTGCGTACATACACAAACACATGTGCATACACAGTCGAGCCACCGTTCATTTGGCCTTAATTTGATATAAAAAAAAAATCGAACTAATGGTCCTCGTGACAAAGTGTGGCAAGTAGCCAACCCGCAAACACCACTTGGGAATATTAAGAGTCATCCGAGGCAATCGGCGGAAAGTGGGTGTGGCCTAAAAGGTTCACTTCCCTGAAGGGGTTGAGGGAGGCACGAGAGGGTCGCTGGGGCGAAATTGAGTAAGAAACTTAGAGAGAGGATTTATTTAGATATAACTTTTTATATAAAATTCCTATAAATTGGAATAAATCAACGGAGTCATTTTACCTTTTAAAATGAAGTCCCATTTATCCGAGGTAATCAAGAGTGCGATTTTTTTTGGTACTTTCTGTAAATTTTCATTAAGAATAGTACCAATTGGACCACAGGAAATTTAGATAATTTTAACATTCAACAGAAAATGCGTCTTTTGTAGATGATCGAAGCCAGAGGAAAAATTGGGTGTGGATGATGTCTTCCCAAAACACACGAGATTACTCCTCCCCTCTGAGTCAAAAGTTTGGCAAGGGGAGTCTTTCACACTTCTCACTATTCGCAATCAACCTTAGTCACTTCGTCTTATCGAGATTTGTGTCTCAAAATCAAAAAGACTCGCGAGGAAGACGTCTTCAAAAAGAAGCAAAGAAACTGGCGAACCATCATTCAGAAGAAGAGCATTTTAGTGAACCTTCATCCAAAAAGGTCGAATCCCCCCTCCCCTTAGATGCGCAGAAGTGGAGTAAAAGAGGCTAAAATGGAGAGAGAAGCGCTAAACCCTGGACTCATATAGAGAACTGACGACCCTAAATGTCAAAGAACTTCAAAGCTATGATCGGACTTGTAAAATTCCTGATAGTCCATAAATATAAAACCGATTAAAGACCATCAACCCAGGACTGGGCTCATAAGCCACATGAGATTCAAAAATAAACCCTACAGATTGAAAAACACCAAGACCAGAGCTGATTTCCTAAACCATTTAAGTGTCCATAAATAGGTATACAGATTCAAAAGCAACATGGGGCAGGAATGGTCTTATGTTCCATCTATCTAACGCCTTAAATAGGCCTACATTTCGAAAATCACCAAATAGGGAAATTGAGTGTCCATAAATAGACGTACAAATCCAAGCCCATCAAAGCCAGGAATGACGTCATGAGTCATCTGGGACCATCAAGAATATGGAAGAAGATCAAAAGCCACGATTGGACCTATAATCCCCCTGTGTGCGTAAATGATCAACAGGGACGTAAAAATGTGTAAAGGAAGATATATAGCCAGTAGGCATTGGGGGCGAGAGGGCACGTAAGAAAGACCCTAGATGTCAGCTGCAGCTTGGCTGCCTATACTACACTCGTATCCCCTTGCAAGCTGGGGGTATGGTTTCAGATGGAGCATGGGTAACCAAGCTGCAGAAAGTGAAGACAAAAGGCATCAGCTTTCAGGAGTTGCAAAAGCTTGGGCGTTGGTAAATATCTGCCTCAGAGGCCTGTTTGGAAGCCATCTTTAATAAAGAATGAGTCTTTAGAGACTTCACTGCAAAGACTGTAAAAAAAAAAGCTTAATAATCGCTCTGTAAGAAAATTCAAATATATATTAGGGACAAAACTTTTGCCCATAACTGTACATTAGGAATTCCTTATTCTACACACGTGGCCTAGAGTTTTGGCAGAGATGAAGTTTGTGTTTCCTAAGCTTTATTGTTTCAGATTATTTAATTACACTCACATATTGCTTAGGTTTTTATCAAGGCAACCAAAATGAGACTTATGAGCCCACTCACTAAACCAAGGTAAAAGTGAATGATTTCTGGCGGTCGATCTGGGTGGATGTCATCTACAAGGGCAATTCCATAGCAATGGCAACTTTTTCCTTGCTTAATAATAGTTGGAGGTTGCCATAATTTGTGGCTTTCTGCTCCTCAACCTGACTCTTTGAGGATCACCCTCAACTTCCGAACGGATTAAGATCTAGGGGTTTCCAGGATATGGACCCATATATGAGGGGTGGAAACCGAGTCACTTTGTTACTTGTCAGGTGGCATCTGGCTCTGTACCATGCTGGAAAATGTATAGATCGTTCGTAGGAGTTGCTTTTAGCGGTCATTTTGTGGACCATTCTTTGTTTATAGTGAAGTTCTTGGGAATAAAATCCCCTCTACAAAAGCCTTTCCTCATGGCTGCATAATATACAAAGTATATGTTCATAAATGGGGGGGGGCGAAAGAACATTAAAAATGAGGAAGCCTCCCCCATCCGAAATAAAAATGTCTTCGAAATTACGTTAGCAAAGGAGTTTGAGGAGCTTAATGATTAATTGACATGTTCTTAAACATTCCTTTAAAATGCTTAGATTCCTTTAATGATCTGCTTCTCCGTGAAATCCATTCTAGTTTCCAAAGATTAACGAGTACCTTCCAAAGACATCAAGAAAAAATATCCTTGCTCCTTGCTAGTATTTTAGCACCCCTTTGTTTCGTCCTTACTCAATATTATAGATAAAATAGAAAGCTATCATAAAAAAAAACGAACAATACTAGAGCACAGCAGTGCTAAGTAATGGGCTCTCTAAGAAGTATCAATTAACTTCCCTTCAGTTCTGGTGTTAGCCCTGTTAATCATCCGTGCTCGTTTTCTGGGTCGTTGTATGTATGTATATCGGTGTCAAGTTTATGAATTCTTTCGGATTTCTTCTTACAATCCGTCCTTCAAAATTTCACTTACAAACTTGTATTCTTGTATTCTGTGTCTGTTATTATTCCCAATATGTCTAGTTATGCTTCTTTGAATTGTCCTCCGTTTCTGAGGAATTTTCTTTTGGCGTGTTTCGTTTCTCTTTGGAATGTTGGAACTGGTAAAATGCATTGGTTAGATATAATCCTCTATGGTTTAAAAGCCATAAACATATGGCTTTTGAAGATGTATACCTATAAGCTTTCTAACAACCTCCACCCTCACTCCGTTCTTACATTTATTTGCTATTCCATGATACCAAACGGAAGTCACAAGCTGTCGAAAGTAAACGTGTTCTTGTGCTTTCTCTAAGATTGATTTATTTATGTTTCTCTATTTTCTGCCTCTTATTTATTTTTTTGGGCTGGGAAGAGTTCAGATTCGAGTCTTTTGTCAGTCTGATAGTTTTATTATCACTGACTTCTCTATCTTCCTGTCTTATTCATCGTTTTGCTGTGAAGAGTTCACGTTCAGTCCCTCAGTCTGAATTGTGATAGTATTCTTATTATGGACGATTCTGCATTTGAAGCAAATAATACGATATCAGCAGCAAAGTGAAGGTAATTTAAATATTTTCCATTATTTCTATTTCTATTTTCATTCGACATTCCTGAAAAAAATATGATGTCGACCTGTTTCCTTTTTATTTGTAATTTTTGTTTAAGTTTGTACCGTTTTAATAACGTTATTGTGTGGTCATATATCTAATAATTCCTGAACCCACTGATGGAGCAACAGTTAATATTATCATCGCGAAGAATAATCCAAAAGCTAACAACTTTAGAAGAAATAAATTCCTTCCCACATTCAGTCCAAACCTTGGACTCCATTAGTTCTTGTTCATTTGGTGGAGTTTTAAGTAATTTTCCTCATTTTACATTGAGTCTGTTCACTATTATAAAAGCTTAGATATGTTAATCGATAATTTTATAATTTATTGACTAAGCTGGAAAACGTTTTAGTGTTAGTTTGCTGCCCTCTTCCAAGCATCTTTACATTTGTTTATGTTCTGACCTGAGCTGAATTGTATTCTCTCACAAGAGGACTTGTTTTTGTTGGGGAGAACTGTGTGTCCTCCAGGCCTCTAATACCCTAAGTAGTATCGTTTTGCCTATTTTGTAACTTTCATTGATTTTACCACTCTTTACGATCTCCCGTTAGATGCGAGTCTCCCGCGTGGCACCAAATTGCATCTTGGGTATTTTTATGTCATTGTTTTGCTGCTATTATTTTATCATATTAATTTTTTTCGATGGCTGTTCCCTCGTCGCTGGCTGCCAGAGGTCAACAGAATTTTTTTTTTAAAAACCGCTGGCGTAGATTACTGTAGTGATTTTAGCTTTATCATCACCATCATCATCATCATCATCATCATCATCACTAACTCTATAATTTAAGAAGAGGATTTTTTTTAGTATTTTAATAATAATTTAATCTTAGTTTGGTTATGACTTATGTTTTTTTAGCAAAGTTATTTCTAATAATTCTTTTATAATATAAAAAAAATGGTGAAGTTCAGAAATAAATAGAAGTATCGAAATTTTGTGAATTTTTAAAACCCAAATAATTACAAATGGTGAAGTCCAGAAAATTTATTTTTATATATCTTCTTCTTCTATAACTATATTTTAGCAACGTGATATTTTGAAAGGGGGCAAATTTAGTTTAGAGTTCCTTTTTTAAAATTATTATA
Source organism: Ceratothoa steindachneri (assembly GCA_963969495.1). Classification (NCBI taxonomy): domain Eukaryota; kingdom Metazoa; phylum Arthropoda; class Malacostraca; order Isopoda; family Cymothoidae; genus Ceratothoa; species Ceratothoa steindachneri. Next base: position 197,057,988 of record OZ018323.1, on the reverse strand, counting down.
ATTGGTGAAGTTCAGAAAATTTATAAAAATTTACCCATGGCTGCTTTTATTTAGATTTTAGATTTAAATCTTAGTGGCGAAGTCAATGCTTGGTCTAGATATAAAAAACACTCTGTGCGCGCATAATCCCGATGACTCCATTGTCACGAAAACTTGAACAATCTTAGTTTTGAGACCAATCAAGACCAAAGCTTATTTTGTTCATCATCGATTTTTAACTTTTAAAACGATTATCTATCATCACCCTCCCATCCACACATACACACACACTACTCTCGCAGTACTACCCATATAAAGAAGAGGCGCTTCCTAATGCAATCGCTAGTGGGCGCCATGTACGAAAATGGTTGTTTTTCCCCCACATTTATAAGGGTTTCCAGGACCTTCGTCAAATAGGCCTGTAGTGGATCTACGCCTAAATTCATTCCGATGTATGCATATGAACGTATTCCCGAAGCTATAAATATTTGTTGTGGCACGGTCATGCGAGTGACTGAATTTACGCACACCCATTTAAATTTAAATTTCAGCAATACTAGTAAATTTAATATGGTTGATATATTCTCATTCACACCTTAATCTATCTGATTTTTAAGAAATTCACTATCATGTCGAAACATGTCTCGTGTTTTAAAAGAGAAATGAGAAATTCCTGGATCCGGATACGAATACCTCCGCCACTGTTTAAGGGTGTCTAGCATTACAGTGTAATGTGTGCATAACGCAACACTAGATCTGACTCAGACTCTGGCAACATACCATTTAGAATCATACTAAATATTTTTATCACTAGTAGTTTGTGAGTTAAAAATAAAATTATGATTTTCCGTAATGTCGGAATGAATTCGTATCACCCATAGAACAAATTAAATCACACCATATAATTCCTTCACCCTGAAAACCTCCCCCTCTCATTATGAATCGTGAGTCTTTCTTTGGTTGTTTGTTAATTATAATCAACACAAAGCGGATTTTTCCTAATGGCAGATCCGGATCTTTTATACGTCCTTATATAACTTTTTTATCTTTAAAAGATAGATAAAATCCATTCGAAGCATCTTAAATCTAAATTATCTCAGCCACACCGTGTCGCCAGGCCTTTGATTCTACCCCTCTCCACTATTGTACTGTCTCTTAGTAAACCTCGCCCCTCCAAATATACACTTGGACCTCACACATTGACATCAAATTGTGTAATTTGGTAGAACTTTGTAAATCGTCCATCTTTGAGGATTTTGACTAACCCATTGTGTTTAATGTATATTGGCAAAAATGTCAGCACATGCCATATCTCTGTATGCGAGAGAAAGGGAAGGGGTAATCCAGAATCCACATCCGACCTGGATCCGCTCCAAAATCTAATCTACTCTCCCTTGGCCCAAATGCTTCAACAAGATTTCATGGAAATCCGTCACTAACCTTTTGGCATATCTTGTGCACAAACAAACACATACAGACAGACATACATTGGTGATCGCATTACCTTCAACTCTGTGGGTGGACGTAAAAACCATTCCTAGTTAGGAGAATACAGGAAATTAAGGTTGTTTCTTGGTTCCCTGGTAAGAACTGGTAAATCAGACTTTCCTTTTTAAACCTTGACCACAATCAGTTACAAAGGATCAAGGTCAAAGACTCCTTCCATTAAATAGTGTGAAGGTGGTTTTTAGGTTAAATATATAACCACACACGGCTCATTATTTTTAACTATAAATGGTCCATAAGTGACTTAATTTGTTTGAGCCTAATTTCAACTTGATGTCGATATCTGTATACCCCTGAACGTGGTGCCATACGCTCTAGCTACAGTTTGGGGTGGTTTCATAGGTGGGGGGAGGGCCTCGGATTCGACAAGTCAAAACAGTACTAAAAGATCTTTGATGGGGTTGGCGTGCATCATTCCCCACCTGAAACTCCCCATACCCGCAATGGAGCGTCAGATGTAGCATGGGTAACCATACTGCAGCTGACATCTGGCTGGGTACCAGTCCTCTCGGTTCCAGGTAGATTTTCTGCTATATGTCTTCCACACATTTAATCTTCCTCCATCGTTTTTTTCTTCATGTTAAATTGGCCTTTTATAGCTGTATGGCGAGTGTCTGTGATGGATGTGTGAATGGTGCAGATTGTGAAGACCCGCCTCAAGGGTTAAAACGGAGAAGGGTTTGTATTTACAAACTCTTGTGTGGGTGAATGTGGTGTGCATTCATGCCTTTGTGTACACTATTTTAAAGGGATGTACGGGATTTTTCAAACATAGGGAAAATCTCATGTGTAGGTGTGTGCATATTTATTTATTTTAGAAAGTTTAACGCCCTCTTTCACCCTTTACTGGGTCTATCCATGCGTGGAACAGATAGTGGGAGATTTAAAAGTTGCCAAAGGCGACCCGAGATGGGAAGAAAGAGAGAGAGAACACCAGTTTCTCTTGGGGCGCTGGGGTCGAGAGGGCACGCCGTTCCTCCCAGTTTGAGTTCTATCAGCGGCATTACCCCAGTTACACCATCCACCCTTTAGCGGGGGAGGTGGGGGTGCACGTGCCAAAAGGGTCCGGGAAGGTTTAACCCGACCGCGCCAATTTAAAACTCTAAGGTTTAATATGAATTTTAAAATGATCAAATTTTAATTCTCCGAGCAACGACGAATGCCAATTCACTTAATATTTTAATAAATAAAATGAAATGATTTATGTAGAATGAAGATCCCGATTCCCTCTAATGTAGTGCTTGATGTCATCGAATGGCTTCCCCCTTGTTTGTGCTCCTTCCTAATGGGATTAAGCCTACCTTCAACGGCCCACCGCCGTACCTTCTCTCTCGAGCTCACCAAGCACAGTGGGACCTGGGGGAGAAAGACGTTGGGGAGCCGAGAGGGGTCACCAGGGAAATTATTTCCTCTCACCAGGGAGGAGGAGAACCTACGGACCATACTCTATTCATCTTCTACAAAAAAGGCTCTTCCTTCCTAAATGACTTTGAGCTCGAAATACACCAATGTAGGTCACTGACTACTTAAAAGCAAACCCGAGCTTTTTTTTATACAGGAATTTATACCCTTTTACCCATATTTGGGACTGAACAGGCTTATATAATTATTTTAACGGGGGTACAAAGACTTTGGAATTAAAAGGACTTCGGGTATAAACAGAAGTTGCAACTAAAAAAAACTTGAGATTACAAGGATATCGACGTTTCCAGGATTTTGTAGCTACAAGGACTTCACGAGCTAAAAAAACTCTAAGCTTTCGGAACTCCAAAGACTTCAAAGCTACGAAAACTTTGCGACTGGAATGACCTCGGAGGTACAAAGACTTTTGGGGTACAAAGAATTTGGATGGGAAGCGTTTAAGGGCAGGATTCGTTGTTTCTTTTAGTGAGGTTATTCAGTCCATAATAACAACGCATACCTCATCTCCCCGCCCTTAATTCCCGTTCTCATCCAATCTGGCAACTCTTACTGGCATTGTGCCATTTCGGGTCCCTGACCAAGTGCCTACATATGTAGGTTGGTTCAGTGGTCGACCCAAGACTCCGGGCGAGTAAAATAGACTTGGTTTGAAAGGAAGGTACATTTGGATGAAAGTGAGGGTGTAAGTGTGAGCTTGTGTACCCACCTGTACGTATTGGTACCATCACCTGGTGAGTGCCATCCAACCCCAGGCATTACGGTCAATGATACAGCTATAACAGTTTTGTTTACTGTCCGTCCTTTTCTTTTATCCTTTCCCCCATCAAGGGGAATGGGATATTTTGGGGGGAATAGTGGAGTACCCTAGATGTAAGGGAAAAATCATGTTAAGGGTCAAGGAAGACCATGGTGACCCATTTCGTCCATAGTATTGGAAGAGGGTGCCAGTGCCAATAATATGGGTGGGTGGGATGGGTAGGGATAGAAAATTAAACGTATGTACTTACACATAAACGTACATTAGGCATTACCATTCCTAAGATTGGGTTCTTAAGTGTATTCTATAATATGGGTAATTTTGTACATGCATTCTCCTGGACATCTTCAACTCCTAAAATGAATTGTAGAGTTAGAAAGGTTCTCGGGCCCGAATCCAGAACATATTCGTCCGTTCCGTTATTTTTCTTAGTGCTAAGCACATTTCCTTCTTGGGTAATTTTACTTACTGCTAAGCCCATTTTTATTGAGTGGGTTATTTTAATTAGTGCTAATCCCATTATTTACCTGGGTTATTTTACTTACTGCTAAGCCTATTTCTTTATTGGGTAATTTTACTTACTGCTAAGCCCATTTTAATTGAGTGGATTATTTTACTTAGTACTCAGCCCATTATTTACCTGGGTAATTTTATTTAATGCTAAGCCCATTTTTATTGAGTGGATTATTTTTCTTAGTACTAAGCCCATTATTTACCTGGGTAATTTTACTTAATGCTAAGCCCATTTTTATTAAGTCGATTCTTTTAATTAGTGTTAAGCCCATTTATTGCCTGGGTCATTGTAGACTGAGTTATTTTACTTAGTTCTAAGCCTATTTCTTGACTGAGTTATTTTACTTAGTGATAAGCCTATTTCTTGCCTGGGTTATTTCACTTAGTGCTAAGCCCATTTCTTACCTGGATAATTTGGTGCTGCTATAATATGTATCCTACCTTTGCTGGTAACTGCTATAGCATGTGTCCTACCTTAACAGAGGGAATTTTCTTAATAACATGGAATTTTCTTAAGAATGTTTTAGCGAAATTATTTAGTCTTCGTCATCATCACTAACTCTATAATTGTATAACAAGATTTTTGAAGATGGGTGAAAAATTAATAAAAAAAAATTTCCTTAGTCGACAAATGAAATGTTTTTTTTATCAAAGTTACAAAAACAATGGCTTCGCCACTCCCCCCCTTCCCTAGGAGGGTAGCTTGAGCTTCGCTGCTAAGATTAAAATTTAAAATCTAAAAAAAAGCAGCCACGATTAAATTTTTTATAAATTTTCTGAGCTTCGCAATTATAATAATTTTAAAAAGGAACTCTAAACTAAATTTCCCCCCTTTCAAAATATCACGTTGCTAAAATATAGTTATAAAAGAAGAAGATATATAAAAATAATTTCGATATTGATATTTATTTCTGAACTTTGATAAAAAAAACATAAGTCATAACCAAACTAAGATGAAATTAATATTCAAATACTCAAAAAAATCCCCTTCTTAAATTATAGAATTAATGATAGTGATTTCTAATATTTCTTTTATAATATGAAAAACAAAACGGTGAAGTTCAGAAATAAATATAAGTATCGAAATTTTCTATAACTATATTTTAGCAATGTGATATTTTTAAAGGGGAGAAATTTAGTTTAGAGTTCCTTTTTAAAATTACCAGGCAATGGCTTCGCTACTATAATTAAAATTTAAAATCTAAAAAAAAGCAGCTATGGTAAAATTTTTATAAAATTTCTGAACTTCGCAAATTATAATAATTTTAAAAAGGAAATCTAAATTAAATTTCTCCCCTTTCAAAATATCACGTTGCTAAAATATAGTTATAGAAAAGAAGATATATAAAAATAAATTTTCTGAACTTCACCAATTGTAATTCTTTGGGTTTTAAAAAATTCACAAAAATTCAATACTTATATTTATTTCTGAACTTCACCATTTTGTTATTTAATATTATAAAATAATCATTCGAAATAACTTTGATAAAAAAGTCATAACCAAACTAAGATAAAATTATTATTCAAATACTAAAAAAAATCTCCTTCTTAAATATAGAGTTAGTGATGATGATTATAATTGGCGAAGTTCAGAAAATTTATAAAAATTTAACCATGGCTGTTTTTTTTAGATTTTAAATTTTAATCTTAGTAGCGAAGCGCAAGCTCCCCCTTGTATGTACATAGTTTGAGAAAGTTATTTATTTCTAAGCTAAACCCTTCAATATGTTGCTCCGCGAGTTTTATACTAAAGTTGTTAGCGACGAAAGTTCTGCTGCAAAGTTCTTACTAGATAAAGGTATTTTAACCAAATATTTGAGTGCAATAAGTGCAGCGGACCACTTAATTTCCCAACTGAGAAAGTACACGGAAAAGACTATCCAGTATTGAAGTGTAAAAGAAAGGCTTTCAAACTATTATGTCTGCAAGAATTTGTAACAACTTTTTTCCATTACACGGATTCAAATGCCAAGCTTAATTGTAACTTGAGCCTGTGTTCGATTCTAGAAATTTTGTTCCTGTGGTCTACTGAAATGCCGTTGCGAACAATAACGAAATATACCGTTATTCCTATGAACACTGTGGTAGACTGGTTTAACTACTGTCGTGATGTTTGTTCATTTATTGTATCTGTAAATCGTCAACGTCAGATGATTGGTACAGAAAACGAGCCAGTACAAATCGACGAAGCAAAGTTTGCTGGACGAAGAAAGTATAATAGAGGTCGCATTTTGGAAGGTGACAGAGAGAGAGTGCCGGGAGAATTGGATCAAAACCGTGTTATCAACGAGCGAAATCATGGACGACCTATTGATGGCCCTTGGGTCTTTAGACTATGCCATAAAAATTATTTGCCTTATTTCTATGTTTACCGACGCGATGCCGCTACGCTGTTGCCAATCATTATTCTTTTTCTTTTCAATTTACCTCTTTTTCAAATATAACCATTTTATTAAACTATATGAATTTATTTACTATATAAGCTTATATTAACGGGAGAACAATGACCTTTGAACTAAAAGGACTACAATCTGTTTCTAGTAATTCACTCCCAAGACACCGACAAAAGTGTCATTTGTCTTAAGTTTTGCAAATTAAAAATAGGGCTATTTAAGGTAGTTGTAATATTTAAGGCTAATGTTTTGCAAGGCAAGTGGCTTTATTTCGCCATATTGCATCGAATGAAAACTCGTTTTTCAATCCTCCTCTTTTGCAATGGCTGCCTTGAAGCTGCGGACTGCTGTTTGGAGTTCCCGTTAATCTGTAGGTCTTCACTGAGAGATGCAACTAATAGTTTATAAATCTGTTGTGAAAGGGTTGGAATAAATATCCATGAGCTGGATTTGGAGAGAACTTCAACTGAACAGATGCAGCCAAAGATTATAAATAAATTAAAACCCCATTTCCCAAACCCCTGATCTCTCTTATCATCTCCAGTTCTGAGCAGGAATAGCAAACTTTCTTAAATGATTTGAGTTCGTACTTTTAGTGATTCTACTCTTTGTACTAACTTATTCCTGTACTTTTAAGTACCCCATTCCAAATTTTGTTTATACGGTTACCATTATTGGAGTTTTTTTCAGCATCCACATTTTTGTTTCATGTCTGTCATCACTTTCACTCTTTACTCCACTAGGTAAAAATGGCCTAGAGAGAGTTCTATTTTCATGAGTTTTACTTTCCTAATAAATGCTGTTCTTAGTTAAGTTAGTGAAGAGGAACTGGTCTTAGTTAACCTATTCAAAGGAGCTAGTTTTAGTTCACCTATTAGAGAAGAGCTAGTGTGTTAACTGTCCTAATGATGAGGACCTCCTCTTTTCTGTCCTAATGAAGAAGAACTAGTTTTAGCCGACCTATTGAAGAAGAGCTGGTCCTAGCTAACCTAATGAAGGGGAACTAGTCCTAGTCTCCTAGTAAAGAGCAGCTCGACCTAGCTGATATGATAAAGAGAGCCTACTCCTTGATGTCCTAGTGAAGAGGAGATGGTCTTAGGTGACCGAGGGCAGAGGTGCAACAATGGGGTGACCACAAGTGCTCTTAATTTCATTTTGGCTTCACTTTTTTAGCGTTTGCAAGATGTCAGCTGCAGCTAATATCTGGAATGGCCGCGGGAGAAACTCCAACTAGATATCTTCCGCACATTTACATTTCCTCTGTCTTCACCGCATTCCTTAGAGATCTCTTTTTATAAACTTTCTCAATTTACCCCCGATGGTTTTCGCTTTAAATAAAAAAGTCTTCCTTTAGGATGAGGCAAGAAGACATCGAACTTCTGCTTTCACATCTATTTACTCCTTTGGGCTCGCAACCTTCGAGAATTTGTGGCAAATAGTTGGTTAGCCTATTTATTTTCGAGTGGTGGGGTTTGAAGGTTTTTAAGTGTTTGGAAAACTTAAAAGAGAGAAAACTTCAGGAGGAGAGTGGAAAAAAGTTCATAAGCGAAGTATTTGGCTCTTACGAGGGACGGTCAATAAGTTTTGCAATTCGGATATAAGGAAACAAGATATGAGGAAAAGTGTTTTATTATTTTTCAATATAACTACCCTCGACTTCAATGCACTTGCGCCACTTGTCTCTGAGGCTTTGAATTCCCGAGACAACCAGAAATCTCCCGACTGCTGTTCAATCCACTCATGGACGGCAAGCTGGACATCTTCATCGTCCCCGAACCGGCGTCCACGCAGTGCAGCCTTGTGCTGGCGGAATAAAAAGTAGTCGCTAGGGGCCACATCTGGACTGTAGGGGGGTTGGTTGAGCTCCTCGAATCCGCACTCGCGCAGGGCAGCTTGTGCAACTCTGGCCTTGTGGACTTTGACGACGGTGAAGTCGATCATGGGGCGTGAGGTTTCTAGGGACCCAACGGGCAGAGACCTTGGTCATGGCCAAATTGTCGTGGATGATGTTGATAACACTTCCATGTGATATTACAAGTTCTTGCTCGATTTCTTCGACCTTCACCTGTTAATTTTCGATGCTCATCCTCTCCACACGGGCCACATTGTCCTCGTTGGTCACGTCTGACGGGCGTCCTGGACGGGGGTCATCTTCAAGGCACTCACGACCATGGCGGAACTTCCTATTCCAGCGAGCAATGGTTGCATAGGAAGGGACGGTGTCGGTGTACACTGCAACCATGCGTTCATGGATCTCTTTTGCATTCTTGCCTTCCTTGGTCAAATATTTGATCAGTGCGCGGTGCTCAAACTTCTCCATTGTTGAAAAATTTGTGACTGACGATCTGTGATCAGCTAGTGCTTCTTAAATAGACGAGGCATGAGCGTGCGGCTGCAGGTCCTGACTCGTCATAACTTGTCCTAACACCCCCACAAACAACCATCCCTTCCTCTGTTTTGCCTTACCGATTCGCAAAACTTATTGACCGCCCCTCGTATTTAGTCAAGTTATGTGAGATTTAGCCATGTTATAGCAGATTTAGCCGTCATGTAAGATTTAGCCAAGTTATGTCGGATTTAGCCATTTCATGTCAGATTTAGCCAATTTATGTCAGATTTAACCATGTTATGTTAGATTTATCCAAATCATGTCAGATTTACTCATGGTATGTCAGATTTAGTCAGCTTATATCAGATTTAGCTAGCCTATGTCAGATTTAGCTAAGTTATGTCAGATTTAGCCAAGTTAGGTCAATTTTAGCCATGTTATGTCAGATTTAGCTATATTATGTCAGATTTAGCCAAGTTATGTTGAATTTAGCCAAGTTATATCAAACTTAGCTAAGTTATGTCAGATTTAGCCATGTTATTTCTGATTTTATAACTTCTGGCCAAACATCAAAGACAAACCCCATCCCCAAAAAGGAGTGCCTTCACATTATCGTAGGTAGAAAAGTTATTACATTTACTACTCCAAAGGGCATTGGAATATGTTTTAGTGTTCGTTTATTGCGCAATTTTGGCTAAAAACTCGCAGAATTCAAAGTTATACGAAAACGCTTTTGAAATATTTTGTGGAAAATGAAATTTGTTTTGGCTCCGAGAGAAGAGTTTTTCAACAGACATTTTTCATTTTCGTTTATTTGCAAATAAATTTCATACATTTTAAAATATTCATACACCTAACACGTATATAAATGTGAACAACCACACGTATGTACATACATATTATACACGTTCGTTCATTCCCGCGATAAAAATATAATTTTTCTTAAAGAATTCCGATACATTTGTGGCCCCATCCTTTTGTTGGGGTTTTTGGGTGAATTCAAAGGGTCTTATATGTAAATAGGAGGAGTGTGTAATTGAGAAAATGTATAAGATGTAAGTGCTGAACGCGTAAGCTCGTGACTAGAAGAAGTGAGCGTGTGGGGGTGTATGTTATTATTTAAGAGTCAATCCACCAAGCCAGGATTCAGATTCCGGAGTTGGCGGTGCGATCACAGCCAAATTGCTCCATTGACGTCATCATTTCTCTGCCCAGGCGTTGACTTGGCACTGTGTCCGGTGGGGTGTCGGAGTTGGAGAATAACCCTCTTCCACCCCACTCACCCTCTCTCTCTCTCTTTCTTCTCCCTCTCTCTTTATTTATTTCCTTTTCTTTTTCTCTTACCCTTTTTATTTTTTTCTCTTTTTATCTTTATATCTATGTCTCTTTCTCTCTCTCTCTCTCTCTCTCTCTCTCTTTCCTTCCCATTGAGCTCTAAGCTGGCACTATGAGGCACACATCCTCGAATTTTAAAAAAAACAAACAACGAGGGCGATTCCTAGACGAAGTCTGTTAGGCTAGATCTCTAAAGGAATTAATCAAGTTAGAGGAAGTGAAAAAGCGTGAAAGAGAGATTACCGCCGCCCCCCTGGTAATCATTGGAGCTGAATCATTGGAGTCATCCTAAAGCTGCCTACCCCACCAGGAGTCAAAGGGAGGGGTGAACCAGCCTTGCCCCCCCCGACTAGAGATGAATGGACGAGAGCCGGTCGGAGACCAGCCTGCGAAATCAGTCGCCGACCATGAAAATAGGTGAGAAGAGGCTTTATGTGCCCCCTCCCGGCCCCAATGCTCGTAGGAGAATCTTTGACTCTCTCTCTCACACATTAAGCTCGGAGAAAGAGAAAAGAAAGAACAGATATCTTAACGGATTTGTCATGTAATGAGAAAAAATGTATGAAAGCATTTGAATTTGTAGGCTTTCGATAGACTGAGCACTGAATATGATTATTTAAACGGTGGATATTTACGTCTAGAAACGGAAGAGAATTGTTCTGTTCTCATTCTACTTTGAATTTTATCGATGGGTGTAACCAATTCAGGTTATTGAAAAATTCATTGAAATTGTTATTGTCTAGGGGCCATTCCGACAGGATGTCTTCTACATTCGGAACCAGATCAGAGGTTGGGAATGGACCCTAGGGAGGAGGGTCATTTCATAGTATTCCATAAATAAATTGCATAAGATGGGGGAAGGGAAGTTACCCATATTTAGGCCATATTTTGGGCGAAAATACATTATCAGTTACACATAAGAGCACTAATTTAATAATTTTAATGATCGATAAAGGTAGGTTAATGTCTAAATTGGGAAGAAATCTCGATATAACGTCAGGCGCTTCATCGACCGGGACTTTCGTGAACAAACTATTTACGTCAAAGCTAACAGTTTTTTACCACTGAGGTCAAGATTTTTAAATTTGGAAATAAGGTCAATGAGTGGATAATATGTGAGTGAGAGATTTTACCAACCGCATTTGATAAGATTCCAGCCAGCCATTTGGATAGCTTATAACTATGGGAGCCAATGCAAGAGATACCTTCTTTATGGGTTTTCGTTAACCCGTACAATTAGAGAGGGAGGGGTTGATTGTTTTAAATTTTTTGGCAATTCAGATTTGGAACCTAATTCTTTTCGAATGGCGTCATTAAAGGATTTCGTCTTGTTTTTCAGAGGATTAGAATTAAAAAATTTCATAGGTAGTGTTGTCACTTAGGACGTCATTTAATTTTTGCTAATATTGAGTTTTATCCATCACAATAATTTGATTAGTGTTATCGGATTTTGTTATCACTATATTTTCCTCTTTCTGTAAAAGTTTGAAAGCGTTAAGTAACCTTTTTGGGTATATTTTGATATTTAACATTAGCATTCGAATTAAAAACACCGCAAAAATAGCCACTGAGAAATTCACTATTAATCTCCAGATTTTCATTACATTTACTAAGGGACACTAAATGTTGTAGGTTTAATGAATCACTATTAGAAAATGAGAACGAAAGTCCATATCCAAGAATAATTTGTTCATCGTAGTTAATTCACGGGAAGAGAGATTCAAGATGTTTTTCTCGGAGATGATGAGGTGCACCATGGGCTTCTCTTGAAGAGGAGGTTAAGTTTCTTGTTTAGTTTGGAATATTTTCTAATGTAGGCGTAGTGGAGATGGTTTGAGCTTAGACAAAGAAGATGAGAGAGATTTTTACGATCGGAGCAAGTTTCTCTCAATGTTCGGAGGGATTCACGTTGCGGGAGAAAATGATGTTCAACTTCTCTCTTATTGCCATCAATTGCTTCTTGAAGTAGAAGTTCTTCGATGTTTGTAAAAGGAAGCTCTTTAGTTTGCTGGTAACTCTTCCTTGTTAATGAGGTTGGGATGATCTTGTTATCCACACGATCCTTTAGGAACGAAAGCCATAATTCACTGAGATGCGCGTTGCGTAGCTTCTTCCCGTATGAATAAAAGCACGGTCTTAGTGTATCAGGTTGATTCATCGTGGGGCACTTTAAGAAGAGGATGAAAGAACATCAAACCGATATAAGAAAGTGTACGAACTCTTCAAGTCTCTTTACGCACATGCAAAAGCACGACCATAGAATTTATTTCAACCAAGCAAAAATAATTTATAAATCAAATTATATTGAGAGTAGAATTGCGGAATCCATCATCATTAACAAAGTTAATAATTTTCATTTATCTGAAGGGCAATACAAATTTAATAAATATATATCGAATTAAGTCACCAATCGTATTTATAAACCCCCAGAAGCAATGGTTCTCGGAGATTAGCAACTTTCCAGATTGTTTCCTGTTTCATTTGATTTTATTTAGCTTGTCGTTTGCCCCAGTTACACTTAAGTTTTTCGCAGATTGTTTCCTGCAGTTTCATTTTGTTGAGCATGTGCCTTACCTTATATATACTGTGTTCCTTGCTTAGTTTCTTCATTATTAGTTGAAAATGGCATTTTGAAACTTGCCAAAACTAGTCTGATAGTTATAAATAAAATTTTGATTCAAAAATATTATGGTTTGCCATTGAGAGACAGGGAGAGTAACAAGGAGTAACAAGGAAAGAAAGTATCCTAGAAGACCCGCGGTTGTAACGCTTCAGTTCAAGTTTAAAGCCGTGATTTCTGGTTCTGCTCTCAGCAAGAGTGAAAATATCCCTGTAGTTAACATTGTTGAACCCTCGAAATATTTTGAAAACTTCGATGAGCTGACCACGCAGTCTACGGGTTTCTAACGAGAACAGATCTAATTCCCTTAATCTATCTTCATAACTTTTATGTCTGATAGAGGGAATCAGTTTGGTTGCCCTGGCTTACACGCGTTCCAATCTCGCGATGTCCTTTCAAAATGAAGGACTCAAAAATTGTAGGGCATACTCCAGGTGTGGTCGGACAAGTGAGTTCTACAAAAACAGTACAATCTCCTTGTTTCGATTCCTAAACTGGCGCTTTATGAAACTTAGCATCCTTTGGGCTTTTTTCTCCGCCTCAAGGCACTGTTTTGAGAACTTGGTATCGCTTCAGTTCAAGTTTGTAGCCGTGATTTCTTGTTCTCTCCTCGCTGAGCTGGAAAATATCCCCGTAGTCCAGTCTGTCTAAGCCTCAAAGTATTTTAAACACTTCGATAAGCTGACCACGTAGTCTCCGGGTCTCGGGCGAGAACATATCTAATTCCCTTAGTCTATTATTATAACTCATATGCCTGATAGAGGGAATCAGTTTGGTTGCCCTGGCTTGACGCGTTTCAATCTCGCGACATCCTTTCCAAAAGAAGGATTCCAAAATTGTACGGCATACTCCAGTTGCGGTCGGACGAGGGAGTTGTACAGACAGAGTACTATATCCTCGTTCCGATATACAAACTTTCGCTTTATATACCCTAACATCCTTTGGGATTTCTTCTCTACCTCAATACACTGTTTCGAGAACTTGAGGTCACTCGTGATAGTTACACCCAAGTCTTTCTCAGTGTCGGTGGATTCAAGAGCAGTACCCTTAAGGGTATAGGGTAATTGGAGGTTTCAGTGGCCGATATGCATCACTTTGCATTTGTTTACGTTGGAAGGCATTTGCCACATATCAAACCACTCCCCAATCTTCCGAAGATCATCTTGCAGGCGGGCAGTATTTCCATCCTTTGCAAAGTTCATATCAAGCTTTGTATCGTCGGCAAATTTATAAATCTTGGCAACCATGTCACCGTCCATGTCGTTGACGTAGATGATGAATAGTAGTGGTCCCAGGACAGAACCTTGAGGCACCCCGCTAGTAACGGGCACCCACTCAGAAGCCTGTCCATTCAGCACCACCCGTTGCCATCTGCCACTTAGCCAGTTCTTTATCCAGCCTGCTAATTTTCCGTCTATGCCCAGCGCTCGCACTTTCCGGAGAATGCGGCAGTGTGTTACCTTATCAAAGGCTTTCTGAAAATCTAAGTAGTCCACATCCACCACCTTGTCCTAATCATACTCACTGTAGACGAAGTGGAAGAATTCCACACTGTTCGTCAGGCATGCCCGTAGCCTTCGGAAGCCGTGCTGGGATCTCCTCAGAGGCAGGTTTGACTCTGAATGTGACGTCATTTTGTCCACCATGATGCTTTCCATGAGTTTACCGACTATCAAAGTCAGACTGATGGTCGGTAGTTCGACGGTTGGCTAGGGTCTCCTTTCTTGAAGATAGGAGTCACCTCTGCTTCACGCCAGTCTCTAGGAACGCATTCGGTCCAGATTGACATGCTGAAGATTGCGCTCAGGTGTCGTGACACTTGATCGCGCACTTCTTTTAACACTTTAGGTAGAAACCCACCCAGGCCAGGTGACTTATTCGTCATTAGGTCGGTGATCTTCTTTTCTATTTCTCCTTCGGTGAAGTCCATATCCACCAGCATTTCCTCCGAGTAGGAATCCTTTGGCTGGGGGATGGGACCACACTCTTCAGTAAACACTGAAGAGAAGTAGTCGTTGAGGAGGTTAGCATTTTCTGCATCTGAGTGCTTTAATGTCCCCTCCTCGTTCCACAAAGGGCCAATCGTTCGACGGATTGGTTTAAGGCTGTTTACATATCCAAAGAACTACTTGGGATTCTCTTTACAAAGTCTCGTCACTTGGAGTTCCTCAGACCGCTTAGCCGCCCTTATGCTGGACTTCACTCTCCTGGCTAGCCTCCGTTATTCGTCAAAGTCACCGAGCTATTCGATTGCCTGTACACATTTCTCTTCTTCCTAAGTAGTTGGCCGATTTCTCGATTAAATCACTTTGGTTGAACAGAAGACCGATCAAAGCATTTAAGAGGGATGAAACGCGATTAAAGACTTATGAATGTGGTTTTGAAACTGTTCCACGAGTCTTCAACAGCCTCGCACACTTCTAGCCCTGCGTCAGTCATTCCAGCGAAGACCTTCAAAGTCTGCTCTTCTCAAATCAAGTTTGCTCGATTTACTAGTTGCAGGCCCTGCCTTCGGGACTTTGACTACAAATCTAATTAGTCAGTGGTCACTGCCACTGAGCTCTTCGCCAACAGTGAGGTCCTCAACGATGTCTTCCTCAGAGGTGAAAACCAAGTCGAGGATATTGTCTCCTCTCGTTGGCTCTCTCACCCATTGAGTCAGGAACTCATTGTTCGCAAACTAAGGAGTATTGCGTTCTCGCCACAGGATTCTCTAGGTTTCTAGTCAACATGAGTATTGAAGTCACCCATAGGAATGATACACACTCTGTCTTCGACAAGTTCGCCAAACAGCTGGTACAGACTCCTGTCCTGTTCTAAAAGTTCGCAGAGGGTCTGTAAAGCACCAAGGTCCTTTATATGGCATGACCTTTCTCTAGGTCAACACTTAGTAGTTGATGGTCGGATACGATGTTGCAATTTGTCAAGTTGAAAGTATCCTTGACATACAACATCACACCGCCACCCTCTCTGTCTGGCCTATCTTTCAGGAAGAGCTGGTAATGGGGAATCGTGAATTCATCTTCAAAATCTTGGCTTGATATTTTTATCCACGACTCCATTATGACCACTATCTCAGGTTCTTCTGTTGCTACGAGGCCACGGAGCTCAAGAAACTTGTTCTTGATCGACCTCGCATTGAACAGAAGAACTTTCAGGGAGTCCCCAAGTGTAGGACTCCCTACGCTCTTCTGTTTCCCTGTTTATTTATTCGTTTGGTGGCTTCCCTCTTTGCGACCTCCGAGAAGGTCGTTCCAGGAGTGACATGGGTGTACTGGCGTACGTCCGCCTTCACTCTGGGCCTGACACTCCTTAGGGTCTGTTCCACGACAACTTGTATCATTTTGCAGAGTACTGCCTTTCCTTTAAAGGAAATATGTACTTCATCCCTTTGGTAGAGATTGTTTCTACCATAGAAGGTGCGGTAAGGATCCACAAAAAAGACTCCCTCCGCCGTACACAAATCTCTGAGGCGTCGATTGAGGGAGACGTTCCTCGAGTGAGCGGTCCGGATTGGACCTCTTCTCGGCAGCATCTAGACTACTCCACGTCTGCGTTTTTTCAGCCCACAGTCGTCCACAGCACCCATGACTGTGTTGAGAATCTTTTTTGTGGGGCCTATCCTTCCTCCTCTGAGGTAGAGGTCGTTGGCACTTACCGTTAGGGCAAGGACTGAGTTCTCAGAAATCTGAGATTTCTCCTCCTCTACTCTGATCTGCTGTTTCCCCTTTCTGGTAGGCAAGTTACCTTCACACTCGTGCGAAGGCGTGCTGCTAGTAGGGGTTGAAGGTCCCGTGCTTGAGAGTCCCCAATAAGGTTGGCCCTCGCACATTTGTTTGCACTCTTGTCTTAAGCCAGAGACTTATCTCTTTTCTCTTTCGTCTGCGTATTTCCCTTGTTTTTATTCTTTTTCTTCTTCTTCTTCCCTTTTTTCGATCTTCATTTGTCTTTTCTTCTGTTTCTCTTTTCTCTTCTTCTCTTTCCACTCTCCCTTGCGAACCAGTAACGCTTGAATCCTCTACACTGGGCTGAATTGCATTAAGGTCATTGTTTTTCTTATTTTTTTTCTTTTTCTTTCTCTTATTAGTTTCTCCGCCTGGCTGAAGTGACACCGCCAATGCATTTTCAGCTCCTTGAGTTGGAGTCTCATCGGCGGAACCACCCAAGTCAGTGGGAGTTTCGTCTCGAGCTTGAGCTGACTAAGCCTATAGTTTAGAGGCTAGCTCTAGGATTCTCTCCTCGAGACGCCGAATCTGAAGCGCGTGCTCCGTTTCTAGGGTCTGTAGTTTACTTTCTAGTGCACTAGATTTTTCCTCAGAGGTTGTGAATAGATCTTTCAGTTCATTCCAGTATGCCACTGCCTCTCGGACCTCTACTTTAACGATGCAATCGGTGGATATACTTCCCGGGTGGCATTTCGAGAAACATCCCTCCGGGAAGTCCACGCCCCACTTGTCCTTTTGGCATATCGCACATGTATATTTGAGTGCAGCTGGACCTTTTTTCCCTGTCATGTTGAACACTTTCTCTCTCTCAAAACTTTGCGACCAATCAATAGTAAAAAAGGGGGCTGGTGAGTTCTCCCCGCGTGAGTCGCTCCCCGCCTATTGATCGGAGACGTTTTGGATCTTTCAGAAGGCACGTTCCATGTGCTGCTGTTCGTCTGACCGAGTCGTCAAACCTCGGCGTGCCGTGTCTCCCAACCAAGCATCACTGACGTGCCCGAAGAGGCCGTCGATTTCTCACCAGGTGGAAAACGGAGCACGCCCCGTACTAAACTCCTACTAGTTCCCTTTACGACGGCCAAGTTCTTGGAGCAGCGTTCAATGGATATCCCGCCACACCAAGAGACTCGACCCAAGGCTTTTTATTGGCCTGGCCACCAACCTGGGAACAAAGGGCCGTCACCTCGGACCGATGTTACCAGAGGCACCCGTCAACGGTCACTGGGAATAGTCAATAATTACCCTCCAGGGAAGGGGTTAACGGGGCACTACCCTCATCCCATTCATCATGCCCCAACGCCTAGGACACCTCTAGTCCTAGTGTCTCGCAACCAGTGAGCGTCGATTGGCGTTGTTTATAGAGGTTCCAAAGCCTCTCTTTTGACGCATGAGGTAGCTGCCAGGTCCTTATATGTAGATAGAGGGGAAAAAAGGGTCAGAGTGACATAATAGGAATGTTTTTTTTTTGTTTTTTGTTTTCTTTTTGTATAATAAGTGGAATAGATAGGATAAAAGTGAAAAAGGAGGATAGAATAGAAAAAAGGAAGGAAGGACGCATTTAGTCTGGAACCTTGTATCCGACCAAATCGACAAGGGAAGCCCTACCAGGGGTCCCCAGAAGAGAGGTACCCCCGCCGACATATATCGAAAAGTCAAAGGTACACACAAGCTCTCTTCCCGTGACAAGAAGGTGTCATCTCTCGCTCTCTAGAGAGAGAGAGAGAGAGAAAGAGAGAGGAAGAGAGAGAACGTATTTGTCAATTAAGCGCAAGCCGTCGAATTAGTCTTTTTGAAAAGACCATGAACGACTGCTACAGTTTTCTCCTGGAAGTATGCAGTAGATATCTTCAGGTTAACCCAGTGCAACTTGGTGGTACAGGAACAGTTGCGCACATCGATAATTCGTGTTTTTTTCCCAAACCAAAGATTCATCGAGGCAAAGGACTTTACACTCTTATGTGCATGCTTAGAATGGTCGATGCCAGCACCTCGCCAAGTATAGGATACATAGAATTAGTGGACGAAAGGAATGCTGGATCACTTCTGCCTATGATACAGGAGTTAGTGCGGCCGGGATCATTAATATGCAGTGCTGAGTGGAATAAATATATGTAGTAATATACAAGACCTTATCTTCAATCACAGGACAGTGAACCAATCACTCAGGTTTTTGAATCCGCAAACTTGTTAGCTCACTTAAGCCATAGAATCGTATGGGGATAAATATAAACCAAATATCAAGATGATGCGAAGAGGATACAGGAGAGGGGGGGGGGACTTGACTTCTTATCTACAAGAATTTATGTAGTGCAATCCTTTGTTTGTTCAGAAACACTTTTGATCATACATGCGGTGATATTTGCTTGCAATACAAAATGAACTTGAATCATGTTATATATTTTTATCCTTATGTAGTTTATATTAAAATATTGGCGTGAAGGAGGATCTTCAGTTGGGTACTTTGGGAGGGGGAGGAGATTTCTTTCGTTCCACTTTTTTAATCTCAAAACTCTAGACTCCAAAAAAATAATCTGAAAGGGAAGTTTTTATTTATCAAACTTTTTCCAGCTATTTTTTATGTCGACAAAATTTCAAAAGTTTTGTCGAGAAAATGAAGCCAATTGATTTACGTGTTTTATTTTTATTTCTTTCTTTATATCTATGTATGGTGTTTTGAGGTAATGTCTAGTACAACTGAAACCTGGAAGAGACCCGCGTTCTTCTTACCCCAGTGTTCCAAAGGAAACTGGTGCTCTCTCTCGAGTCATTTCTTTGCCTCTTTTTAATTTCCACCATATTTTCTGCGCCTGAATAGACTCAACAAATAGTGAAAAAATGCATTAAATGTTCGGTGGGGAAAAATAGTGTGAATTAAAATTTTTAAAAGTTTTGACGTGTTTACTATGTAAATGTTTAATTATATTTTGCTGTAAACATAAATCTAATGACATTTAAAATAATGTATAGAGAAAAAAATGCCATTTTTCCTAGTTTGTTTTGAGGAAAACTAAAAATTGTCGTCATTTTTGACGACACGGTTGTACTGGTTAGTCAATAAAAAGTACATTTGTTTCATAATCTATGTGATTATAATATTCTAGTGAGCTCTTTACATATAAATTTAACAAGAAGCGGCTTCGACACTCCTCTTTACAGAAGAACTTGCGCTTCGCAAGCAGATCATCTGTCTGTGGCCTACGTCCTATCCAGTTCTGTCAACGGGCTTTTGGTCTAATCTTTGGCGAATGTTAAAGCGTTGTTTTTTCCCTTTAAATATTTATCAAAACTTATCCAATAATATTTTTTTTTAAAAGGAGTGACATTTTGATTACTTGATTAAGATTTACTTTTTATTAACTAATGTTGCAGTATATTTTGTTTCTCCCAAAACATTAGAGATAATTCTAAAGATTAACGACTCCACCATTTTTGCAGAAATCTACAAATCTACTTTATATCTATCCTATAGGCTTACCTGAATTGTCTGATGCTATTTAATCGCGCGGAAAACACTATTATTAGCACTGAAAGTAGTATTTTTCGAGCCATCGAACTATTATTTGCCGCTGATAGCTCTGTCGGTATGACGTCATAATCTTCGGGTAAAAAGAAAGATTGGTCCCAAGAAATACTCTTTTCCTACGATGATGCTTAACATTACATTTAGGTGGTACGCTAATTTAACTACTATATAGAAGGTTAGGGGCAGTAGGTCATTTAAACAGGTCTAGTTCACCGTTGTATCACAACCTTCACAAAGGTCAGCCAATTTGAACTGAAACTTAAGGCTATGCCACCGCAAGTTTGGTAGAATAAACTTCTTGTTTGGTTCCTTTTCGGCGGGAAAAACACACAAAACCTTACATAACTTAATTAAAATCAACCAAAGAATCCAAACAACCTAACGTAGCACAAACACAAAGAAGACAACACCCCCCAAATCCCACTTAACTCAAGCATTATTTGGGGGGTTCAAAACAGGCTATCAATGGTAAAATGGCTGCCAATCAATTTTTCTTTATATCTCCCTAAGTATGAATTTCTGCGGCATAATTAATAGAATTACCATAATAAATATACTAGTGTACTCGTGCCGTCCAAAATGACAACATATTTATATAATAATAATAATAATAAATATTATTATTATATAATAATAATAAATATGATCATGGACATTAGATTAGCCTCTAATATCACGGTTTCTTAGATTTCATCTCCAAATTTCCGAAATATTTATTTTGTGTTTGAGTTAAATGTATTTATGATAATTTTGAGAATAATAAACAGCAGGCTTAAATTATGATCTCATTATTCTTATTTAATTTTGTGCGCCAACATTTCGTTATTTTATTCATAGCATTGTCAAAGTCAATATATTATTTCCTTTTACTATTTTTACTAGTGTCAAGTGTTAAGTATGCAGCATTATAGACATGCATATGGAACTATTATATTGACATATTGAATTAAATGAATAATATATGTATGTGTGTATTAATATTATAAAAAAACATGCCAAAAAATAACACAAAATATCGACCTACTTTAATACTATGCACAGATCAAACGACGAACAAAAATTAGCAGAAAGACTCATAATTAGAGAAAAACAACCAAATATCTGTATGCATAAAATAGAAAGTTTGTTTGTCTCTGTTATTCATTTGTTCGCTATAGGGGAACACATTTCTCTACCAATTGAGCTGAGATTTGGCCCAAAGGTACAAACATCTCCGTAAGGAGATGGTTGAAGGTTATGTTAGGTTCAGCCAGACCCCATATATTGCCCCCCCTCCCCCAAGGTGTTGAAAACATGTCATGGTCCTGGCGGAAAAATGTATTGACCCATTGGGCTGAAATTTGGCACAGCGGTACAATTCTGTAAAGAGATTGTTGTAGTTTATGTTAGGTTCTGCCATCTTTAATACATTAACCCCATGGGACTGAAAACATGTCATGGGGCTGACCGAGCGAACTGAAATTTGGAATAGAGGCGTATCTCTATAAGGAAAGGTTTATTAGATATGTTAAGGTGCACCCTAATACATACATTGCCTAACCCCTACCAATGTCATGGGTCTAAAGCCCCCATAGAAGGAGTGGGAAATACAGATTCTTTCCGAAGTCGAAAGTTGTAGAGCACCCATGAAAATGGGTGCTCTACTGCTGCACCAGGTAACACGAGACTAATTTAAATAGCAAAGGGAAATAATAATAATATGATTTGACCTACACAAAAATAGGGTAAAATGGGAGTTTGGTAATGCTAAAAAGTGTGGATTATTTGAATTTCAGAATTTTACTCTTTAGAAGGAAATTATCATTTCACCTGGAACTTGATTATCAAAAATAAACAAAGAAAAAAGAAACAAAGGGGAATTTTAAATTATATTGATGTCACGATGCTATAAAGCGTATATACTTTGGGAGGGAGCAGGGTTTTTTGCAAAAGTCCTGTTACACTCGTTATGACGTTCTCAACAAAAGAGAGAATGATAGTTTTGATGCAGTTAGACACGTTATTATTGTTTTAACATAAAAATATGTGTTTAAATTGTAATATTAATTAATGTGGCCGCCCTCCGCGGTGAGCATGCGCTTCAGGCTAGACCTGAAGGCTGCACCCACGTTGCGGACAAAGTCCTTCCTCATGCTGGCCCACAGCAGTTTAAGAAGAACTTCAGCTCGTCGACGTTGCTGCGATAGACGTTGCAAAACTTACCCTCGACATGTGCCCACACGCTGTAGTCGAGGGGATTGAGGTTGGGCGATTGCGGCGGCCAAAAGTCCTTCGACCAGAAGTTCATGTCCGACCCCAACCACTCTTGCTCGGTCCTGGCCGTCTGGGGCGAGCCACCGTCCTGCTGAAAGATGTAGTACACCCTCTTTTTTATCTTTCTAACCCAGAAGGAACTTTCGTGGCCAGGATTTTCCTGTAGTAAGCCGCTGTGAGCCTGTAACCAGCCACAAACCACACAGGCGGTCTCTTCTGGCTATTCGAACAACAACACAGAGTATCATCAAGGAGGCCGGGTGCTTGTTAGAGGACACGTAGCGGACCTCGGAGACGGTATGGCCGAAGCTTACCACGCGATCCTTCTGCTTGTTGATGGCCGGATCTACTTTGTAGGGTTATTTTCATCAGAAATACTGAGAATTCGATAGCCATGCATCTTCAAGTCATTGAGAAGGCGACTACAGCGCTTCCGACGTTGTTCTCGCATACGGTCGGTGGTCAGTCTTTTCCACCTACCTCAAGCTCTTGCCGCCCTCCTTCTTGACGGCACTGGAGACTGTAGGCTTGGATGATATTCTTCGCGAGCGCATTTATTTTGAGCTTCGAAGAACCTTCGAAGGCCTTTCTCATAGCCAAACGGTTGACAATATGAGGTATGCCTGAATGAGGTCGATCTTTGAGGTTTTTCCCTTTCTTGAACCTCTCCTCGACTCTGTTAACGCTATCCTGCTGACGTTGAGCCGTTTTAATGACACGTGCTGGAAAAGTAGAACTTTAAGTTTGTTTGACGGAACTTTTTCTATCATAGAGCTAAACCTCTCGAAAAAAACACAAAAAAAAACGAATGTAACATAAGTTTTGCAAAACTTGGTATGTCTAAGCAATTATATTGACCCAATTTGTGTAGATAATGATTAGTCAAGACGGTTTTGCTCACTATTAGGTTTGGTTATGATTTCATTCAAAATGGCGCGGTATATTTTATAGGTTCGTAATTGCTTTTTTTATGTTTACAAACTCGAAGTAGTAAAATACGTAGTGTAAATTTGTTGGCATCTGTCATCTTTTATCAGAAACTCGTTAGCTTGTCCCGTTGTAAAAGAGCTTCAGTACAATTCCCGCTAACAATAATAATATAATCTGTCAAGCTTGCTTTGATGTTGTCATTGTGTCTCGAGTTATATTGGCTAATTGGCAAATGAATTATTGAAGGGGAAATTATTGGCTAACTGATCAATATTGGAACTCAAATTTCTAAACAAGTTTCACGGTTTTCGATTAATGGGGCACGATGTCAAAGCGAGTGAATGAGTTGCCAATTTATGTATTTATGATTATTATTTCAACGAGTTTCCTAATTGAAGTTCTGAAGTCAGGTGGTGTATGCTAAACGGCACCGGTAACCAACAGAAGGTACTTTGGGGGCGACATGGCTGAGAGGGCTTATATTTATCCAAAATTACCCCCTCGAAGCCTTTAATTAAAGCCATTATGTATGCAAATTAGGGGGAATTTATTTGAATTTATGAGAGAAAGGAAAAAAAAATGAAATTTTGGGTACGGAACGGATAGGTTCACAAATTTGTGTAAATAAAGATTGGTAGATATCAGCATGAGAGGGTTCCTGTGTACATATATATACTTTGTTTGGACTATTATTCTACTCCCCCTGCAATGAATTCACTTTGCATATAATTGAATTTAGAATCTGACAGAGTGGGGTGTCCGACCCTAAATTAACTTATATTTAAACAGAGTATCCATCTTCTATCAATAACCTTACATATACTATACGTTGATTTGTATGTATAATTCCATCATGTCAGATGTTTTCAGCTTGAACTCCCTCGCTAGCCTAGTGGATATAGCGTTGGATTTCAAGCGTCGAGGTGTCGAGTTCCATTTCAGCGAGCGCGTAAAAAAACATCGTCGTCACGAACTGTCGCCCCTCCGGTCGGAGGGCAAGGAATGGGGGCAAGATAGTTAGTTCTAGCATTTAATGGCATCGCCATTAGGGAAATGTTCCCAAACCATGAAAATTTGTATTTTCTCCAATTACTTTTCTCCTGCATTCTCTCTTTTTTTTCCTACCTTCTTTTTTATATTTATTAAATTAAAAGCCAGAATATACATCCAATAGTGTAGCAGTTTCAGTCCAACATGAAAGGAGAGTTGAAGGAGAAAGCTGGAGAGTAAAAAAGTATAAACCGTAGATAAGAATTGTGTTTTCAGACTGATAATTCTAGATCTCTGACTATGGGAGGTAGGGGTAGACAAGATTAATTTGAAATTCCAATGAAAAGTTGAGCCAAAGAGACCCGAAAACTAACTAGACTCGCACGTGACTAAAAAAGATATGCCAATAAGGCCTGTGAATCTTACACTTCTTATGAGCTGCTCACCTCACCGATCGAAAAACAGCAATTGTCATTAAAGTCATTCAAATGACACGTGCTTCAATTGCAGAAATTGGAATAACATTTGAATCAACACTTTTTTTACGACCATATTTACACTTTATTGAAAGATGTTCACGAGTGACGCATTCTGGCCTTTCATTTGCGGTATTTTACTCAAAAGAGTATTTATTGGTTATCAATAAAAATATATAAAATTTTATGACGTTAAACCGAGTATGAAAAATGCTATTTATTCTCCTTGTGATAAAGTATAATGCACCAAAATATTGGATTTGATTATACCTTAAACATGTTGAATTTATTTGAGAGATAAAGCTGTTTTGTCATGTCTGCGTATGCGTCTTCATTCAGCTCTTTACTGTTTTCTTTTTATTTAATTGGGGAACCATGAAGATGTTTAGTTCACCGCTGGTGTAGGGTTAGAGGTGTGGGTGAGTAGATGGGGCCGATCTATAAACATCGAAAAACTATTTCATCAACTATTTTGAGGAAAATATCAATTTTACCTGGATTCAGAAAGTAATTTATTTTGTCTACTTAATAATAAAACGTACTTAAAAACATTTATTTTAAGCGATTGAAGAGTCTAGAATAGATAAACTATGTTTTTCGGAGAGCGCTTCAAATGTTTTATGTCGTCACAGCACATGCGCGCTAGAATCGGGGGAAGGTTAGCGCGTTAGCCTTTGTCGAGGGGAGCGCCGCCCCAGTCGCCGGTCGTTCGAATGGCATGAAACGTGCCGAGGGGAGAACAGTTTTTGAAGTTAGTTTCCGAGAGAGGATTGTAGCTTACGGTGCGTCGTCGTGTGTCCACTTCGAACAAGTTAGACCAGAAGGCGCTGGTGCTACAAGCTTCGTTCCAGATCTCATGCGAGAGTGCTCAAAGAAATGCAATATAAAAATGGTCCCCGAGAACAAGGTAGGTAGAAATCCGGAGGAGAAGAAGCGCCTCTGATTTATTTTAAGAATTCAAGAAACACTCGTCAGAGATTCGCGTTGCCATATTTGTAGCTCCCAAAATCGAGCCATCTTCCCAGTGTTGGCCTGCTTTAAGCTAGCAACTGCCCAGCTTTATTCATTCGCATAATAGTGGGCCTCGAATCATGGTTTATGGACTAACGAATCATACACAACTAAGATAATAAGATAATATGAAGCCTATGCTTTATAATCTCTTGCCGCCAGCAAGATGATGAAAAGTTGAATTTGAATACGTTTCGAAGCCTCTTAAATTTGTTATTGATTCAAACGAGACTTTTACAATGGATATAAATAGTTATTTGATGGTTTTGGGCGCTTTTTTTATTTAAAAGGCAATATTTAATGCATTTTAGTACCTATTTAGCAGTGCTATTTGATGGGATGAGACGAAGAATGGAATAGAAAGCATTTCTTATGTCACTGGCCTGCGTTTAGTGTAAACAAGGAAAGTATTGCTTCCCAGTTAGACAAAAACCCCATCTGAACAGTTCAGTTCGTATTATCACATAATCGATTTATAATATTTAAAACGTTTAATTGGTAATCAACGGATTAAGAGTATATTTAATGGGTGACATTCAGCATGAAAGGTGAATAAAAAAATATCGATCATGACAAAATGCATTCTACCTCCCCCTTCTTCTCTCCCTCCTCAAGCATTTGGGCTTTTCCTATATATTTTTTATTGTTAAAATGAAGTTATTATTCTTACATTAATATGGGGCTAACATGAAGCAATTAAGGTTTGTTTGCCCGATATATATATATATATATATATATATATATATATATATATATATATATATATATATATATATATATATATATATCGGGCAAACAAACCTAACTTTTTTAACTAGTTATATCTCAATAACACGCAGCCCTATGTTAACGATATTTTAGCTCAATTTACACTAAACCCATGTCTCACAAAGATAAAAATTTATTAAATATACCATTTATACTTTTTAACTATAAAAGGCTTGTGGTTGTATACATATAAACACGTCTAACAGTAGCGCTGGTAGGATACGGCTGGCGCCGTGACTTAATCTTAAAATGTAAACCTACCTAGCTAGTTTTTCTCATTCCCTCAATAGTAAAAATGACGCCATAAGAAGTCTTTGCTCTCATTAAAACTTGATACAGTGACAAAGGATGGAAGAGTGGAAGTTTATTACTAGAGTTCCTTGGCAGAAGTTGAAAGAGACGTGGCCGAAATCTGCAACAATTTCTTAAAACATGAATTGTATGAATTATTCAAATCTGCTCTCAAGAAAATGAATCAGATACTCGATTATCACAGCGGACAATTACCAAAACTTGAATATTGGTAGGAGTTCTGCACAACGTGTGGTGAAAGCATAGAATCTAAAAGCATTCAAAAGGATTCTCACATCAAGAAAAAGCGATATTGCGAATGATAAATGAAAAACAAGGAACAGACGCTTTATATCAGTCAATAGGTCTTGTATCATGAAACAGGATGATTTTCAAAGACTGATGACATTTCCTTGAGTTTCTTGGAAGTATAAAACACGTTCATTTTACTGAAATCGAAACGACAAAAGTGGATCCCATTAATTACATGGAACTTTTAAAAACAAAGTTGCTGCCAGAATATCCTCGTCTCTCCCGAGAAAATGATTCTTATTTTTAACAAGATGGGGCACCGTTGCTCACATGCAAAATCACACAGGTCTTTCTGAATAATATTACATTCAAATTTAATAAAACGAATGATTGGAATCCACAAAACCCAGACTGTAACCCGATATGAGTCGCTTAAAGAGAAGGTTTATTGTGGGCAACGTGAAATGTTTACTTAACAGAATAAAAAAGAAAAATACTAAAATCATGTTGAGAAATTCACATAATTATAGTGCTACAAAGCATCATTGTGTGAAAGAAGAGACTTTAATTAGTTTGTCAACAGAACGCTTGATCCAATCGATCATTTAATTTGCTAAGATAAATGAATTACCAATTATATTAGTTTTTTACCGATATATTCCCCTTTTATACTTTGATTAAAGTATAAATGATATTGCTTTTGATTTTTTACTATTTTGAGACATGGGTTTGTTGTAAATGGAATTAAAATATTGTCAACATATGTAGGTCCACAATTTACTCATATTGCCTTATGAGTAAATTGTGGACCTACATATGTGAACAAAATTTTAATTCCATTTACAACAAACCCATGTCTCAATATATATATATATATATATATATATATATATATTTTTATATATATATATATATATATATATATATAGGGGGGGGGCGGAGGGTAATCTGTTGCCAGTGTTAAATCTGAATTAAGAAAATGCAACTTTTCTGCTTAGGATTCATCCTGGGAGCCCCAATGCGAAGATCTCCGAGTGCTTGGGATAATCTGTGGAGGTGTAGAGGATCAGAAAAGCGTTGTATGAGTCAAGTGTGATAAGGAGTGTACGGCGGCTCGTAAACCTCACTCTAATGGCTCTGGTACGAAAATAGATCCCCAATATTTCGTGGAGATCCAGACCATCATGTCCAACATCCCCGGTCAGTCAATGAGGTCTATAGCGAGAGACAAGGGAGTGTCAGAATCTCTCATCAGGCAGTTAGTACATGAGAACATATACTACTCATACAAGATGATAAAGGGTCAGCTTATTTCGCTGAAGATGAAGGACTCGCAGAAGGAACGTGATGCGAAGCTTATGAACAAGCAGAAGTATCCTCTTAACCCTGGCATAATATGGTTCTTCTTAGATTAGAAGAAATTTTGCCAGGACTAGGTGTGAACTAGCAAAAGAACCTTTGGCTTGTTGTATCCCCCAAATATGAAGACAGAGTTCCACGTCCGCATCATAAAGTTTAGGGTGGTACCTCTATTCATGTTATTGCAGAGAAGTTAGTTCGCCATGCGGACACGGTTGGGCGATTTCTGAAGCACCCTTCTCTAATGAAGAAGCGTTAAGATTGTAGAACTTCCAAGACTGTGACAGCTATGGATGTAAGGAATATTGGCCTCCAGTTACGTAAGAAACCCGGACAAACGAGCAAATTCATTTTCACCGTTGCTGGTCATCCCCAAGTACCGAAGACCACCAGGAGCCGTACCGTAGGCATCATGGCTTATATGCGAGCTGCCCTGAAACTGCCTCTTTTAACTCTCTGTCAAAGGACTTTAAGCTTCAAAGGGCCTGGGAGTACATGACGTTGGACATGAGTTGCGTTCTCTTCACTGACAAACCAGGGCGATCCATGACAGAACTGATGGTTGGACAAATGGTTGGGTCTATTTCGGATATTAGCGTCACCAACGGTTGTGACGTCAACAGCAAGGAAGAGTCATGTTGTTGGCAGATATAATTGGTCACATACTTGTTAGTCCAGTCATGGTGACTGATGGGATTAAAGTGACCGCAGACGCCTACTTCAATATATCGAAGGATGTCTTGGATCCTTGGCTAGATGACATACCGTTGTTACTCATAAGGATGCTTGTTTCCATGCATAACAACCCTCCATCCCACTCTGCCAGGGTCACCCACGTGTTTCTGGGCTCTTATGTATCCATGGTGAGAAGGTGATGGTATGGCCACCAGCCTCTCCGAATCTCAACCAAATCGAAAATTTGTGGTCCATCATTAAATAATATGTCTATGGGATGGACGTCATTTTTCGTTTAATGAAATCTTATGGACGACCATCAAAGCTGCAGCCCAGTCACTCCAATCTGCTACTATTAAGAAATTGAACGAGTTCATTAAGAAATTGAGAGAGTTCATTAAGAAATTGACGGAGTTCATGCATGATAGGATTTTGAAGTTATCCGTCGAAATGGCACTCATGTGGGCAAATAATTCGTTAGGTTCATCAATCGTGTATTATTAGTATGTTTTTTTTGTTAAATATATACGCAAGGTATACTTAATGTGTATAATTATCCTCCGTTTTCTCCAAAGTATGTCTATATGGGATACTTTCATTCAAAAACTATTACCTTAGTTGACCCGAAAAACGACGAATCTGAAAACAAAATTGAAGTACGTAACACAGCAGAATGAAAACATAACAGTTGCCATATTGTGCTGACAGACTGAGAAACGTTTCATCAAATTTGAGTCAGAGAAAACCGAGAAATCCTAACTTTCCTCCTAATGTCCATACGAGTAAACTTCTTTCTTTTTTTCCGTCATCGAATATCCTGTAGTGCATTTTTGGTCTCGGGTTATGGCGCAATAGCAACGAGGACGCCTCGCGCTGAAAGTTAAGGAGAAATCTGTAAAGAAAGTAGTGAAGGAAGACGAAGCGAAAATAATGTAATTTGTATAACCGCAATCATTGGGGCTGAGAGGATTCACGAAGCGGGCATTACCCTCGATACAACTTTCGGGCCTATAACTCCACCTCGTATATTATGCGCTCACTCAATATTTCGCATCCTCACCAAATACACTCCGAGACTCATCTGCCATTAATACCTCGCCTAATTCTTCCTCCAAATAGAAATTGCCGGTAGTTCTTCTTTTTCGTTGTTGGGACAAAACTGTGTTGCGGCGCCGCACCACACCGTTGTGGGCAGTTGGCAAGCAAGCTAAAGCCTCATTGATTATATTTTTATTATAATTTTATTGTAAAACAGTGGAATTCACTCGACCCGAAGTTCACACACTGAAGATATTCCACCCAAGTTTGAGGGGTTTTTTTATATAGCGCCAATCAAGGGTATAAGTCGCTGTAATTACCTTATAGCTTAATGCTAAGGTAAATTAAAACCCACAAAACCAAATAAAAAACAAAAAAAGAAGCAAAAAAAGCAAGAAAAAGAACGAATCACGCTCCGGCGTCGGGGAGCATGCGACCAACGCCAGAGATAGTCGAATAAAATGGAGGAGTTAAGGCTCCACCCCAGTTTGAGGCAACTGAAGATACTCCACCCTAAGTACCTCTGAAGTGGAATATTTTCAGTTGATCGGGGTATCGAGGAAGGCTGAACAAAGAACCAAACGTGTCTACAACGCGTCGTCTCGAATCCTAAATCACACAATCACAAGAATCGCTGCCACCAACACCTCTAAGCTGTCTTGGTCCATCGAGAATTGTTAGCAATACAGGTCTTTACGTAACACCGATTCACACTGTTTGGGACCTATCTCAAGGGCCCTTACTGTTTAAAGTGGGATCCTGTTTACAATGTTCACGCTACTCACGACTCCCACCTGGCAACTACCCATACCTAATGTAGATTAATTTCATCCTGTTTTTTTTATTTAAGTGGTTTTAATTTGCTAAGCCTTGACCCGCATAACGTCGATCTCGCGCATCGACGCCAGTGAGACGCCGACCGGGCCGATGGTGTCCCGCCGATAATAGATAGGTGATGTCTAGTGAACTAGAGAAGGAGATCAAGCAGGCGACAGCCTCGCGATGTCATTTCCTTACTAATCAACATTGCAATTGCTGCTGCCTTGAACTTCCCTAAGTGTTAGCAAGCACTTTTTACTCATTTTACATACTTCTTATCATTTGTACACATTATTACCAGTAAAATAAGCAAATAATGGAGAATAATAATATTGTAATTTATATTAAATAAATTTTAAGTTAGACGAGAATAATTTACGTATATTCAGAGATATTTCCGTGAATTAATGGTACACATTTTGTGCTGACACATTTGAGAGAGCATGTTATATTTTCTGCCGTGGCGCAGGTCAAGGGGTTGTAAGGCAGAGATTTAATTATTGCTTACAAGGTTGTAGCAGAATGGTCTTGGAAGAGTGCGTCCTCCATTTAGGGTGGATAAGTTTGGATTGTAGAATGATTTTTATTTCCGATCTTCAAAATTGCTCACTCAATGTGGAGTAGAGAAGAAACGTGGGGGTTAAACGATTTTCGAGGGGTTCTCGCTTGCCTCTTGAGTCTAATTGGAGTGACCAAGGATGAGTGGAACCATCCATTTTGTACAATATCCTTCGAATCTTCTACCATTTCCCCATACATTTGAATCCTTTACGTTTGCCCGTACATTTGCCTCCTTTACCAATTTTCACCATACTTTTCTTCAGCCAGTTTTCAACCCTTGCGTTACCTCTCTTAACAGGGTTTTCCTATCCATTTGGCTACTTTTCCAGTTAGCCATACCTTTGCCTCCTTTTCCAGTTTTTTCATACATTTGCCTCATCTGCCAGTTTTCATTCCCTGGACTCATTTTCCAGTTTTTTCATAGCCATGGCTCCTTTTCCAGTTTTCCCATACTTTTCCTCCTTCACCAGTTTCACCCAAATAACTATATGTTCTTTACTACCTCCGATCCCTTTGCCACCTGTACCAGTTTTATCAACACAAGACGTTTCAAAGTTTAAGTAAAATGTTGCTTGTTTGTTTTTTTAATCCTACATTTTGATTTGTTCATCTCATAGTTCTTAAGTTTTGAACATTGTACAAAAGGGGTGGTTCCACTCGTCTTTCCCCTTTTATCTATTTTTTTTTGTTCACTCCACTCGGACTCAAGAGGCAAGGGAGAACCCCTCGAAAATCCTTGTCACTAGTCCTAAGTTCCTTGTCACTCGCCTAAATCTAAGACGTGAAACCAACGATAACATCTCTGCTAGAAAGTTTATAAGGAAAGGTCGCTAAATAAAGTAGTGAGATTGAGGGAAGTGAAAGTGTGTGGAAAACATAGCCGGGGATTTACATTCGAGGTTGAGGCCGAAGGGCACGCAATCTAATTCTGATTTCGGCTACAGCATTGGTTTGCCATGCTACACCTGACACCTTCCCCTCGCGGAGAGACCCTCGAACATTGAGAACAATTTCCCCTCACTCCCTTGCCATTAAGATCACTAGACACTCCCCCCTCCTCCGTGCGCGTGTGTGTGAGTGGTGGGGTGGGGGGGGGGGTCCAGTACCTAATTTGGGGGTACTGGAGTTCCTTCCTCCCGCAAATTGTTTTAGGAGGTTTCCAGTGCTTCTCCGGGATCACCTGAAGATAAGCTACCCCGAAACCTACATCTGGGGATAAGTGACCCCGAAGCCTCCACCTGAAGATAAGCCAGCCCACGAGAGCTTGGGCCCCTCCCCGCTCCTGCATTGATAGACCAGAATAGGGGATAAATATGGCATTGATAAACTCCGGACTGATCATGCAATGGCAAGGTCTTGAGCCGAGATTTGATTTATTCCCTGATGATGGGTGATTTTTTATACAATTATTTTAGCCTCATTTTCTTCCCTCGTGTCGAAACCTTCCCCTAAGGGGAGAAGGGTGGGTTTAATATTCCGGGAGTGAATGAATGCGGGGCGGGGCCGAACTAAGTTCCGCCCCTTTTCGATGTTTGGG
Organism: Ceratothoa steindachneri; assembly: GCA_963969495.1. Lineage (NCBI taxonomy): Eukaryota > Metazoa > Arthropoda > Malacostraca > Isopoda > Cymothoidae > Ceratothoa > Ceratothoa steindachneri. Next base: position 197,024,926 of record OZ018323.1, on the reverse strand, counting down.
TGATGACGTCATTAGGGTGTCTGTTTGATTGCTGCTTGGCAGAGGTGACCGTCAGGAGTCCCTTCCCCTTTGAAGGTCAAGGGAAAAGACGGACGTAGGATGAACTACAGAACTAAGACTAGTAAAGACCCTTGTATCCATTCAAGCTCAACCTGAGAAGCAGCAAGGGAAAAGCTACAGCAAATCATATAGGAAGGTGCTAAATTCATAGCCCAAAAGATAGAGTTAAAACTATTATTTGTACTATTTCTAGAACTACGGTACACATTTATCTACATGTGTATCTATGATTCATACAGGGGAATTCTACAGCCCTATCTGAATAGTCTTTTGCTATTTTTCAGCGCGCAAAGCACTAGTTTTCGAGTATTTTTCAATACATAAATCTATTATTTCCCGCTGCTATGAAGAAATAGATATAAAATGATGTGTTAAGCACGTTTAGTTTTAGGTGTTTTTAAGATTTATTCCGACTAGTTACATTTTCTTTCTTTTTTTTGTCTTCGAATCCTCAAATTTAATTGGCATCTCCATATCTTTCTCGTTAAATCTAATTCAGCCTTACTCCCACACCGTTAACAAACATGTTCTTTACGCATTAGACCCTGCTTTTGGCAAAAGTCAATTATAATTTCGAAACGACCATAATTAATAGCTGGCATCGTTTTAGTTATTCCTCGTTTTTCCCTCATCCATTCCTGATATTGGAATTTTTGTCTGTGCCTCCTACTTGGTATTTACACTCGAAAAAAATCGTCAATTTGATTTTTAAACATTTTCTGACGCGTTTTCCATTACTCGGTTAGGTAGGTTATTTCACGTTTTTGTGATTTTATAAATAAGTATTTTTGAACGATGGCCCTGTTCCACTACTTCTTTACTAATGTGAAACATCGAAAAGTATTTTATAATACATATTAATGAATCTTTTTAAATACTTCGATCAGTTCTTCTTGTAATCGCCTTCTTACAAGGGATAATAGGTTTAAGAGGTCAAGTCTTAGTTCGTACGGTTTATTTTTAAGCCCAGGCATTACTTTAGTAGCCCAACGTTTCACTCTTTCTAACAGCACTACGCCTTTGTTGAGGTAAGGAGACTAAAGTTGCACTGAGCCCGCAAGATGAGGTCGGCAAGCGATTCAAATAGCGGTAGGATTATGTCTCAAGTTGGAAGTGAAATTCGTGCTTTGTATCCCAGCATTTTGTTTGCCTTCTTGGTAGCTTCGACGGATTGTTTTGACCCTTTGAGGTCTTCCGAAATAACTGACTCTAGGATTTTGCTGTTCATTTTTTAATCTGCTTTTAAATTGTACCCTAATTGCCTGACCTTGAAATTACGTATATTAAAGTTCATTCGCCATTTATCAGGTCTCGCTCCAATTCTGCAACATCGCATATAAGAATGACTGTTTCTTCGCTTCATGTTATCTGCAAATTTTGAGATTTTACTAAGTAATCCATTATCAAGGGCGTTGTTATATAAACTGAAACAGGGGTAACGGGTTTTTTTTAATAATCTTTTATTCATTTTTTAAAAATATTTTTTCTTTTTCCTAATCTTTTGTTTTTTTCATAATCTTTTGGAGTTTTTTCTTTTCTGCACGTGATAGGGGTTCGAGCAATTATGTATTTAATGTGAAGGAGTTTACTGACCTTGTTCTTGTCTATCCAGGCCCATTGGAGGGAGAACAGAAGCAACAAGAAAAAGATCGAATGGAAAGAGAAGAAAAAAGGAGGAGGGATGAAAAGTGTCCGAATTTTTTTTATTAATTTCGCCCTTCTCGCAAAATAACCTTAATTAGCCTAGTCTTAAGCGGCATTAAAAAACAAAAGCAAAGAGTAAACAAACCCAAAAATGATACAAAAATAAACGATAACAAAAGACAAAATGCTCGTTAAAGTGCCGGAGCGCGCCATCCCCTAAAGGCACCCGAGCATTCAGCCAACACTAAAACCTATATAAAATAGAGGAGCCCCCGCCTCCTCCCAAGAACTGATAGACTCCACTACCATATGTGTACGAACCCGTCCTGAATACAAGGCACGAGCGGTAGCGAACCCGCTCGGCCCGGTACCGGGACAGGTAACGCGCCCGAAGATCGCCCAAACCGGGACACTGAACGAGCATAGTGCCGGGCAAGAATCTCGTCACTCCAATATGTTGCAATAGGGGTTGGCCGGGCCAGGAGGGTTGCGTTCTCTCCGTCACAATCGCTAGTAACCCCCCTCCCCAACTCTTCCTATGACTAGACTAAATATTTACGGCACACAAACCACCGGTGATGCCCACATTGGTTTTGTGAGTGTTTTTTAATGAATAAAAAATTTACCAAGATCCCTCAAGCCATCGATTTAAATTATATCCTAATTTCGAGGGGCTATCAGGCACCGGCTCTTTCCACCAGTACACAGATGATTATCTTAAAAATGACCCCACCAGGAGGGGGTTGTCAGGTGTAGCAGTGACAACCATGCTGCAGTTACCATCTGAATGATTGTATGCTATATATCTCACACATTTTCACTTCCTCTTCCAGACTTTTTTTTACAGATCTCTCTTTACAAACTTTGGCGGAGAATCCCTCTTTGTTTTTTCTTTCTTAGATTTAAGTATTTGAAAATACTGAAAATTGATCATTCTAACTCCCATATCCTTATCGCTATTGCTCCTAGTAGTTTCCTCTTTAGACTACTCGCAAAATGTACCTTCCCTATACCTCAATCTCACCATTTCCTTTGAGCCTCCTTAAGTAGTTTTGGCAGAAATCCCGCTGTTTCCGCTTAAAACAATCTACGTCGAGATTTTTTTTCTTTTTTCCTTCCAAGATCGTGGTTAACATCGGTATTCTGCTAGATCATGGAGGACATTTGCTCCTTAAAGTAGCTAAGATTAAGATTCCTGGAACACCTGCTAACTAGGATATTTAACTCCTTTCCCTGGTTTTTCCTTCTTGGCAAAAATTCGTTACTAAGGCAACGCCCCTCCTACCGGTTCACTGCGAAGATCAAGATCTAATTTAAGATCCTGTTACGTTCATGAGGATACTCTCTTCGTAAGTTCTTACTTTCGAAAGGTCACATTTTTTTCTGTTACATAGTCATGGTCAGCCAATTTTCGGCTGAAGCAAGTTTGTGGAATTGTCTTTCTTTAACAGGAGTAGTTATGAGGGAACTCCCTTAAATCGTCGAAGGTTCACTTGAAGACTTTTCTGCCACTTACGGAATTTGAGAGCCATCTGCCTGTCTGTTTCTCTGAATTGGCCTCTTTCTATGTACATCAGTATTTTTGCGTCGAACTTTCATTTTTCTTACCAAGATAAATAGATAGAGATGTCATTTTTATACTTACCCTTTGGTTTGTGTCTCTCATTCGACTCAACAGATGTATGTAATTATTTGTGCCATGAAAATAGCAGTGTTTGGGTTTTCATTTTTCCTTCTTCGTGAGGGAATTCGCCGTTTTCCCTCTCCATCCCTCCCACGCCAATCTTCCTTACCCACCATTTGTTGTCTTCGTTAGTGCATACGCGCCTGTCGGTATATGCTACCAAACATGTACTACCAAACGTGTACTACCAAACGTGTGTACACGTTTGGGGAACGTGTCTACACGTTTGGGGACACCTCCATAACACACAAGCTTAAATGTACGTGTTGGCACGAATCCTCGGCCTCGTATGCCACTGCCAGACTAGAAGGAATCGATGAAATGATGTGTCGAGTGGCGCACAGGCGCACAAAATGCTTCCGCTCGTAAGCTGGAGTGTGTTTGAGCGAGTATGATTGTAAGGAGGAGTAACTCAATACCCTTTGAGCCTCACTACGCTTTTCTCTGTGTCTGCCCCTCTCTATTGCAACAATACACACATAGACGATGATAAGAAGATGAACAAATGACAGGAAGATAAGGAAGGACAAAGTATTTGCGTGAAAGCAAATGATGGCTGAGATATGAATCCTGAGGAAATAGATAAGTTCATGGACAAGCCTTAGGAAACCAAGATGGCACTGCCTTCACTTCAGACTCATCTGGAGATAGTAGAATCCAACGTTATATTGATCGGTGAGAAAATTGAAAAGTAGTAACCTTACCCAAATCACCAACATTACTTGCTTTGCCGATGGGAAAGAACCTCGTTCCCAGAGGGTGCTCAAAGCAATCGATTTTCCGACGTAATTTCTTTCACGAATTTCCTTAATTTGGGCACTGGATATTAATATAAGCAGACGATCCTATGATTTTTTTTATTTAAAGCATTCCTTGAAAAAAGGCATTTTGAGAGAGTAGTTTCCTTTCACTTTTATTTTTAAGTTAACTTTATTTTCGATAAAAACATGTATAAAACAATAATAAATTAATCGGCATTACACTGTATGATCATACACAAAAGACATCATACACCGAGCGGTAACAAACAGAATTACGAGGCAAAATTAACAGTAAATTCAATAAAAAAAACCCGCCGTAACTGTAGAGGTGGCCAGGGCAACCGGTCACGGGGACATCACTGTAGCCATTTAAAACTAACCTACTATATTTAGAATTTGAGTTACCAGTTAACCTATCTCCATTAGAGACGTTCATTGAAACTTAACGGGTTCAAGAACATATATCCCCTTCTCATCCTCATTCCTTGTATGATCTCGATACTGGTGTGTTTCATTGAACGTCTCCAATTACCGCGTGGTCTTTGTTACCCATTGCTTATAATCATTCTATTTTAACGTACGTAACGTATAAGGATTATAATCATTCTAGTTTAACGTACGAGGGTTGCTCTCACCTGGGCCTTGTCCTTAGGGCAGATCGTGCCTGCCCGCTTGGTTCTCTAAAGGACGCAGGCCTCTCGTTAGCCCGTGAACTTTCCCTTTTTGTGTTTGTTTATATCTGTTTGTTTTGAATTATTATTTTTTTTGTTACATTTTTTTTTTGTTTTTAATCTAATATAATTGCTTTTCGACAGCTGTGTCTCGGTAGGTGGGCGCCATACGGGACAGTAAAGTTGACAAAAATATAGTTTAACTTTGGGATATGAATCCCTGGTTTAACTTCGCTCGGTGCTTAGCCTCGAATAGTTCGTATCCACTGAAGAGAGATTATCTATTTCGATAATTTAAAATAGAAAGATACCACTGGTACGGTATTTTACCGTACAGTGTCCAAAGCTAGACAACAAAATACCAAAATCTACATTTTCAGGAAAATACTCATTAATTTCGATGAAATTGCACAGAAGAGTCTTCTAACTTTGACTCGGGATAGGTGCCAAGTGTCATTTCATAGAGCAGCGAATGAAAAAAAATTATGAGGAAATAATGTGCATTTGAAAAAAGGGTGCCTTCCAAACCAGAGAACTATGATTACAAATGTATCCCTAAACCTAAAAAAATAATTTTCATTAAAAAAAAGAACAAAATAATACTAAGTAGGCAAGCCCTTGTTCCGAATGACTTCAGTACATCTTTGGTCACAGCACTTCACCTTTTGACACATTGTTTTGACGTGACGTTCTCATTCTTCAAATTCGTCGGTTTCCCAGCCATAAACTTCATATCGAGTTTCTTCCAGATGTTTTCTCTCTGGTTTAAATCAAGGCTCCGCGCAGACCAGGTCATCACGTCGATATTTACAGTGTCGAAGTATGGCTGTGAAGACTCGCTCGGAACAAGGGCACATACACAAGCACGGGCAGGTAGCCGACCCGAGGCCGTCTGCGATATGCTTTGGAGCAAATAAAGGAATGGGAGGCCGCCTCCTTGATAATTAGAGTGCGTTTACGATTCACCTGGATTTATCTAATGGCTTGCCAAGTTGCAATTCAAGGATATATAAAGATCAAGACCCCAAAATATCATTTTTGGATCGTGACAGTTTACAATATGATAGAGCTAAGCGGACAGTGCAAAATTATCGTTAACTCGAGCAATGGATATGATTTAAGTTTGAGCGGAAAGTCAATTCAAAAGGGGATGCAGGTGACGATTGACGGGTGGTGTAATCAGGCACAAGTCCTCGAGGAGATACTTTTGTCAGTCCTGACGAAGAGGACTCGGAGATGGGGTTGTTGAGTACTTCTTGTTGAAGAACGAGATTTTCTCTGTTCCAGAGAGAGGGAATCTCAAATATGAGACGGTTCTGCGGTATAAAAAGGGAGTCTTAGACACGGGGAACCCGAGTCTTGAAGGGGGTGCGAGATGAGGGGAGACGCACAGTTCCCAGGAAGAAAGTGACTCGATAAGCTTTCCTCTGAACAGGGGCCAAAGCTTCACGAAGGGCGATCTGCTAGCGAGATCTTTACGACGAGGTACGACTCGAACAGGGGTTGCGAGACTTCGCGGGGAACAGACAAAACGGTCCGAACGGAGGGACTGGCATACTCTCAATCTCCTCGAGGAATGCTAGACGCAGGGTTAAATAGCCAGGTGACTGGCCCGATAGATAATCCCAGAGCATAGCCGTCCCAAAAGGATTCTCGACGTAAGTCTCTGTAAACTTACTTCGAAATAACGAGATGGATCGGACAGCGGAGTTTGCCTCAAGATATACGAGGTGCGTTTGTACGGCCACGTTCGCGAAGGAAGGAAATGCCTGTGAGGAGTGGGGGCGAGAATTCGGCGTTATCGCGTGGGAGGGAGAGCGAGGTGCGTCCAACATAAGAAAATACAGCCGGGTCGAGCGACTCGTCGCGGGACTGCTTCCTTCTTGATGATTCTAAAATTCTCACGCCAAGGAGCACGTGGTTTGGAGCAAAGGGGCTGAAAGGGGGTATTCTGGGGGCTTCCTCTCACGCTGGTCCTTCGAGGGGCATCCTCTCACATACAGCATCCCAAACCTCCTTCACCGTCTTTGCTGTGTGGCACAAAGCATTGTCCTGCATGAAAACAGACTCGAGTATTCCTGATGTTCCGAGAGAGAAGGGATTACATGTTCTCGAAGCAGATTCTTGTTTACGCAAAGTTTACTTTACCGCTTGAGTGGACGAGCGGCCAGCTCCAGCGCTTAAGACATGCCGCACATCATAACTCTCCCGCCTCCAAATTCTTCGTCATTTTCGTGCATGTGGGATTGAAATTTTCACCTTTACGACATCTTATATGTTGCTGCTTCCCATCCAATACGGACAAATAAATTTGTTTAGGTCCCTGAAAACACTTACCTAATTTTCAGCACTCCACAGGACATGTTCAGTAACAAAGTCAAACAAACCAACTTTATTCTTTTTACTTGAGTAGTTTCTTAGTAGGGGAATGTGCTATGAGTCCCACATCTCCCAAGCGATGCGATACAGTATGGCAAGACGCATCTAAATTCAGGTTCTCGGCCATTTGACGTGAAGTGCCGGCTCTTGCCTCAATTCGGTCCTTCTCAACATCCGTTGCATTAGGCGATCTTCCTTAGTGGTGGTTTTTCGAAGGATACCAATTTTCTTCATCAATTCCCCGGACAGCTCAGGAAGCTTTATTATGTGTGAAATCACACTTTTTGACCGATTACAATGCCTTGAAATGTCAGGCAGTGTCATTTCTTCACTCTTCCATTGAACAACCTGTTTTCTGAAAGATTTATCGACTTAAAGTCCTCGCGCCATCCTGAGTAATGCCATCAGTAGCAATCTGCAATACAGTTGGGACAGTGTTGCTATACATAATTTAGGATTTTTACGTATAAACAAAGTTATTAGTTATCGTTCTCTAGTTTTGGATGCATCCTTTCTTCAAATACAGAATTTCATCATAACTTTTTATTCGTCGTATCCACCATTGAATGAAATGAAACTTCGACACTATCAAACGTAAATTTCAAAGAATGTGCAAATTTCATGGAAATTCAACGAGTATTTTAAAGAAAATGTATATTTTGCTATTTTGTGCTACGGTTTCGATGGTATTCTATTGGACTTAACTAACCATACAAATAGGACAGACTAAGAGTTTGACGCAATTAGCGTAGAAATTATTGTTTTATATTTCATACGATTTTTTTTCTTTACAAAATTTAAAGTAATTTTAAGTGCAAATACAGTTTCACATGTTTTGCACAAGAATAAGGAGTTATCCTCACTAATATTTATAATAAATTAAACAGAATAACACTCATGAAAATGCAACAATGAATATAAGATGCCCTTCATGCAAGTGATTCGACTATTTGGCCTGGCACGTGCATTCTTTGTTCCAATTTGTTCCCTTAACCCTTGACTACCAGTGGGACAATACGTCCCAATGCATTTTAGTTTATATTTTATTATGTATATTTTATATATATACTATTCTATTTTATTTTTATACACAGTTATATATTATTCTATTCTATTTTCATACACAGTCATATATTATTCTATTCTATTTTATACACAGTTATATATTATTGTATCTTATTTTATACTGGTATATTATTATATTTTATTATTATATAGGCCTAGCTATACGGTACTGGTATTATATACTCTTTTCCAAAAAAACTTTTGGTAGTCAAAGGGTTAAGCTTCGCTTGCGCTCCCCAACTCTGGTACTTTAGTTCTGCTCTAGAAATCTATTGCTCTTTTCTGATTTTTTAAGTTTGGAGCTTTCTATGTGTGGCAGATTATAGCCGCAGATCTTTCTGTGGGCATTTGTAACGGGAGGAGACGTAATCCTGCCCATGTTGGTCCATGCTACATGTGAACGAGCTGACACCACCTTGCGGGCGGTTAGGCAGGGGTCCAATGGCCTTCATCACCTGCTTGGGAAGAACTAGTAACGAACGAGCAATGCCGCCTTCCTGTTTGTGTCCTCTTTTGGCATCAGCCCGAAGTGATTCGAGATTAAGTTGTAAGGTGGCGCGGATCCTTAAAGTTACATAGCTTATGTTGATAAATACATATATTAAAAGATAAAGCAATGCAGATATGTTTTTTAGTCAACATCTAATCGCTACTATATAGTATTGAGTTTCCCCGCCCCTATGTTCAGCTTCACAGCCTCTTATTGCCAATTGGCCGTCACAGAAGTGACGTTACGCCACTCTGCGAGACCAGTCCGCGTTTCTTGAGGCTCCTTGGCAAATGGAGGCGTATAACAAAAACAACCAAATCATTTAAGTAATGAAGATTATCTTTTAATGGTGTCCTACTCTCAAGGCCCGAGCAGGAATGACCGTTTGTTCGTTTTGCCTGGCCGGTTGGTATGGTTGGTTGGTGCGGTGCTACAATATTCGTTGCCTCAGACTAAGCCGATCCATTGTTACGTTGGCGAAGCCGCTCCAAACGGCCTTCTCCTGTTTTTTTTCCTGTCTGCCCCCCCCCCCCCGTTTTCCTGTCTCTTCCTTCGTTCTAAATATTTATCGCTCTCGCGGTAATTATTTGCTCTCGCGCTATTTTTCCTCGTTATTACTTTCATCTCGTTTATACCGTTTCCTTTGGTCCTTCTTATTTACAATCATATCGGTTCTGTCTCCGAAGCAAGAGGGGAAGGAGCTTCTGCAAAATTTCGGAGTCTCTCAGTTCATAGCTCCCTAGGTAATTTACTCGGTTATCTTTCACTTCTCCTAACTTTACTGCTGCGACTATGAACCTCTTTTCAAAAACCGAGATTCACCTAAAGGCAAGTTTCTTTTGTAACTGCACCAATCGGTGTGTGTATGTATATATATATATATGTGTGTGTGTGCTTTGCATCTACGCGCCTGTGCGTTGACAAAAGTGGGGCTATATTTGTACATCACACCATAAAAGTCTTCGTCACCTTGGAGTGACCTAAATACCCTTCACATTCCATTCATTCATGATCAAATCCCTATACTATAATAGACCTGAAGATCGAAGTTTAGAGGTCTTGTGATCTTTAGCCGAAATCTGAAACGGGAACCTTCCAATCCACACAGCTCTGGCCGGGTTACAGCATTTGTCCTCTTGTCTTTCCCCATTAATTTTAGTCGCGTGCGAGTCTAGTGACGAGATACTCTACACCTCACTATGTCAGTCGGTCCCTGTTTTGCTTTTTTGTAACTATTCAGCCGATTCTAACGAAATTTGAAACCCTTATGTTGCTTTACATTCTCTTTTGAATGATACAATTGCCAAAGTCCTCCCTAAGGTTAGCCAGGGAATTATATTGTTTAGGCAATGACATCATAACTATTGAGCCCATTCTAACGAAATTTGAAACCTTTATGTTGTTTTACATTCTCTTTCGAATGATATAATAGGCAAGGTCCTCCCAAAGTTAGCCCGTGAATTTTGTTTTTGGGGGGCGGGGGCAATAACATCATAACTATTCTGCCGATTCTAACGAAATTTGAAATACTTATGTTGTTTTACATTCTCTTTCGAATTATATAATTGCCAAAGTCCTTCCAAAGTTATCCCGGGAAGTAATTTGTTTTGGAAATAATATCATAACTATTCAGCCTATTCTAACAAAGTTTGAAACCCCTATGTTGTTTTACATTCTCTTTCGAATGACATAATAGAAAAGGTCCTTCCAAAGTTAGCCTGGGAGTTATTTTTTTAGGGGGGCTATAACATCATAACTATTCTGCCGATTCTAACAAAATGTGAAACCCTTATGTTATTTTACATTCTTTTTCTAATGATAGAATTACCAAGGTCCTCCCAAGGTTAGTCTGGGAATTATTGAAAGTTTTGAAGTTCGTAAGGTCATATATCAGAATGAGTCAGAGCACGAGACTTCTTGCTCAGCAGACCTTGTTTTTTCACTTCTTTATTGTACTGTATGTCTGGCCTCCTTCCCTAGCCTGGACAAAGCCATTTACAGGTGGAAGAAAGCATTAACCCACCTAAAAACAATATGAAAAATAGATAAAGTCAAGAACGAGTCAATGTAGCAGAAAATTAAGAAAAAATGCACCTCTACAATTGACTCTAATCAGAGGTTTGGCCTTGAGAATACTATAGAGAACGAACACCCTGGAATAATCAATTTCCCATTTCTTAATTGAGAAAGGAGAACAGTTGTAATCCAATGAAGAGTGTTTTCACTCTAGCGAATGAAATAGTGAAGAGAAAGAGCGAGGGAAAAAAAGGATAAATATGAAGAGTGATAAAGAAAATAGTTGGCAATGACTAAGGCTCCGATAGTAAACCTATGTATTAGGTTGAGGAGTGAGTTCTTGCGGGGTTTTTTAATGATGTGTTGATTTAAGTTTTATGACGTGATTTGTGCACATATTAGGGAAACAATAATAAATATGAGAGCAAAATTTGCAAAGGTTAGGCTACGTCTATTAACACCGTAAACTATTAGGCTTTTACTTAGGCTACGTCTTGAAGTTAAATAATAAGTCATTGCGGTTTATTTAAAAATTGTGTTAATTTAATTTTTGTTGTGTACCCTCAAAATGGAATGTCAAGTTGAAAGAAAGGCGCATTTTTGACACTTGTTGTTATTCATTTTCAATCGAGATGGGAACAATGCAAATGCAACCAAAGCTAGTCGCGGTATTTGTGCTGTGTACGGAGAAAATGCTTTTTCAAAATGGACAGCTCAATGGTGGTTTTCACTTTTTCAAAACGATCATTTCAATCTTAATGACGAAGAACGTTCTGGTCGCCCCATTAAGTTGGATGAAGATCAATTGAATGACCTTCTTCATGAAAATCCTCGTCAATTGACTGAAGCATTGGCTGTACAATTGGCGTGTGATCAGAAAACTGTAGTGAATCACCTTCATTCGATGGGGAAAGTTCAAAAATTGGGTGCATGGGTTCCGCGCGCTTTGAGGGAAAGCAACAAACTTCAACGCTCCACAATTGCCGCAGGTTTGCTTGCTCGTCACAAGGCTACTCGTAGATATAAGGACAGATTTCTTCACCGCATCATCACTGGTGACGAAAAGTGGTGTGTTTATGTGAACATGAACCATCGAAAACAATGGCTTAGCCCCAATAATAAAACCACTTCCGCGATTAAAGCAAGGACTTCATCCACGTAAGACGATGCTGTGTGTGTGGTGTGATTGTGAAGGCATCATTTTTCATGAGCTCCTTGCAAACAACGAGATTGTCAATGCAGAACTCTACGTTCAACAAATGTATCGTGAAATCGACCTCATCGACGTTATGGAGTCCTTCTGCAACACGACAATGCTCGTCCTCACATTGTCAATATGACAAAAGATGCCATCCAAACGCTTAATTGGGAAATCCTGCCGCATCCTTCATATTCGCCAGACTTGGTTCCATCGGATTTCCATCTGTTCCGATCGCTCTCCAACAATTTGCGCGGCGTTTCGTTCAATACTGATGTGGAATTAAAAAAATGGTTAGACGAATTCTAAGAGTCAAAATCCAAGAGATTTTTATTGCAGAGGCACCGAAAAACTAGTTGAACGTTGGGAAGAAGTCGTAAATAACAAGGGAGAATACATTATTGATTAAATTGCGTATTGTTATCAATTAAAAATGAAGTTTTTCTAAAATTGTTAATGTTAATGAATAAATTTGATAAAACCGCAAGAACCTATTCCTCAACCCAATATAATAACTGTGGGTTGATATAAATAGCAGATTTATGTGGTACGAGTAATACTATGTGTAAATCTGGTTCATACAAAATGTTTAACCTAATTCCCAAGCCTCTTTTTGGTGCGGCACCCTAATTGCACCAGTATTGTTGATTCTGAGTGGTAACCGCAATTATAACGTAATTGTCATTTCTAGCTGCTAATCCTAATTACAGTATAATTTTTATTTTTTCTGGTAATATCAAGCAAAGTTGTATGCTTTTTCTGGTGGCAATCCAACTTATAGAGTAATTTTTCAGCGAGTAACCTCATATATGACCCTATATGTTAACTCTAGTGGCAAAACCTAATTATACCACAATTATTAATTTTGGTTGGCAACCCCAATTTTACCGTAATTTGACAATTCTGGGAGGTAATCCCAATATACCGCATTTTTTAATTCCATATGATAAACCAATTATTAAAATCTATATGAATAATTTTAACTAATAACCAATGTCGATCAATGTTATCCGTAAGTTGAAATAGTAAATCAAATTAATAATGCGCAATGGTAACTTAGATTAATAGCAATGTTAATCGTGAGTGGTAACTCAAAAAGATAATCCCCAATGTTAATTAACAATATTGATATCTAACACGAATTATTAGTGGCGCATAAAATTTTATTTGGTAATTCCGGGTAGTGGTAACCCACTTTGTGTGTAATTTGGAATGGCAATCGCTAATGGTAATTTGGAATCTTGTTTTGCTTCTCCTTTGGCAGGAAACGATGAGAGTGGCAGCGTGGTTGAGTCTGTGCGGCGCGGAGGGGCGCACGTCCCGGGGCCAGAGGTCAAAACTGAAGGGCCCCTCAAGGCAGGCGGGGTCCCAGGAGCCGTGGAGGGGGGCAGGGCAGCGCCGGATGACGCTGTTAACCTCCAGAGGCGGGTGGGCCTCCTCAGTGGGGTTGCTCTGATTGTCGGCACCATGATTGGTGAGTATTAGATCGGTTGTCCCTTTCCCTTCCCTCTTCTAACTTATCCTTATTATGCTTATTCTTCTATCTTCTCCTTCAATCTTCTTATTCTTCTTCTAGCTGTTTCTTCTTCGTCTAACTTCTTATTCATCTTCTATATCTTATTCTGTATTCTTCTTCTTTTTCTATCTTGTTATTTTTCTCCTGTCGCCTTTTTCTTCTTCTTCTTCTTCTTCCTCTTCTATCTTACTATTATCTATATTCTTATTCCTCTATCTTTTTTCTTCGTCGATCTTCTTATCCTCTCTTCATATTCCTATTCTTATATCCTCTTCCTCTTCTATCTTCATATTTTTCGATCTTTATATTCTTCTTCGATATTTTTTTCAGCGATTTTCTCTTTTATCTTCTAACTTCTACTTTTATCTTCTAAATATTCTAACTTATTAGCACACTTATATCTTCTTCTATTTTCTTATTCCTTTATATCTTATTATTTTATCTTCTAATTGTTCTTATATCTTCACATTCTTCTTCTATCTTATTTTTCGATCTTACTATTCTAATATCTTATCATCTTCTTCTTCTTTTGTCTTTTTATTATTCTTTTATCTTCCTACTCTTATTTTTCTTCTTTTATTTTATTATTCTCTATTCTTTTTCTTCTTCTATATTCTTACCATTATTCTATCTTCTTATTCTTCTTCTAGCTTATTCCATGTTATTATTATTCTATCCTCTTATTCTTCGATATTCTATTTTCTTATTTTTCTTATATCTTTTTATTCATCCTCCATCTTCTTATATTTCACCTTCCCTCGTCTTATTATTCGTATTCATCTATTCTTTTTCTTCTTCTCTCTTCTTATTATTTTATCTTATTTTCCTTTTATCTTAATATATCTTCTAATTCTTCGATTGTCCTATTTTTATCTTATTTTCTCTCTATTATCTTCTTCTCTATTTTTATTCTATCTTCCTCCGTGTCTGTTTTCGTTATCTTCTTTAGTAATGTAAATGCAAAGAATTGCAAGACACGATTCGATCGTGTTGGGGGGGGGGGGGAATTTCTATCTACAGCATCACAAATGAACGTTCGCTATCAGTGGAAGTAAGGGGATAAATATAACCTAAATGATGGATAGAGGAAGTCGAAAAGGCAATGAATATGACTCACCCATGAAGTGAAATTAGCCTTCAGTTGGATTTCAAAATGTCGTCAAGTGTCGCGCAGCAGACGTTTGTTTGAGCAGTGGTGTACTGGATGCGTTATAATGGACCTCTTTCTCTGGCAGGTTCCGGAATTTTTGTCAGTCCAAAGGGCGTTCTGGCCCGCACAGGTAGTCCCGTCCTCAGCCTAATCCTCTGGTTAGCATGTGGAGTGCTCTCCTTACTAGGTAAGTCCTGGTATGAGTGAAGTAGCTGTGATTGGGGACGCTTTGGCTAACGAATTGTGGGATCCAAAGACCGAAGAATTGTTGCTCCATTCTCGCTTTGAGACTTGCGCGCCTCAGCTTTCAAATGAAGCCGTCTCCTTTTTACAGACCCGATTGGAAGCAATACCAGTTCTTTTGCCTTACTCACTCCCGTTTGAACTTTTCTCCTCTCGGTGACTGTAAAGTCGTTAGCTGGCCCAAGTTGTCTTCCTAAAAAAACTTTTGCCTTAAAGGCGAATACAATTTAGTTTGTTTTTGTTTCTCAATATAAAAACGATTTTACGATGAGTTTGCCTCTTTTCGATGACAATAAAATGTAATTTGATCGTCAGCTTTGAATCCATTGTAGCCTTCAAATGTTTACCTTTGTGATCATGCGTTATCCATTTACGGTATGTGATTGCTGTTAATCAATTTTAGTTGATAACTGCCCAGCTAACGGAATATATACTCCGGTAAATTGGTCATTTCATCTTCTCTTTCTTTACCTTATGGGTAAATTGGGTATTGGTCTGCATGTATGGTAAGCTACAGGAAGGATGGTTAAATGAAACCCGCCTTGCGCTTGGGGAAACAATGGTAAAGTATTGCTTGCTTATTCAATCGCCGGATAAATAATGAATCCCCGATCCTTCTTTCGCGTTCGGATTATAATGTCTTAGTGTTCTGCTTTGAAATTATGCTCAAAGGTATTTTCTTCCCCCTCTCTTCACCCTCTCCTGTCTCTGCTCCTCTACTTCCTCTACCTTATGTCTCCCTACAACCCCTGCCCCCCCCCCACCCCAGGCGCGCTTTGCTACGTGGAGTTGGGGTGTTTGATTCCATCGTCGGGAGCGGAGCACACGTATTTCCTGACAGCATTTGGTCACCTGCCCTCATTCCTGTTCGCCTGGGTGTCCATCGTCGTCCTCAAGCCGTCGATGTTGGCAATTATTTGCCTTTCCTTCTCCGAGTACTTCGTCGAGGCTTTCGCCGACGAGTGCGAGCCCCCTAAGCTCGCTATTCAGATGCTGGGAGCGCTCACCATCGGTGAGAAACACACTCATACTCACACAAACTCCACCCAAGCCAAACAGTTACCGACGGCCGCGTAATTCTTACTAAACAGGGAAGTCCACTTGACACTCGTAGACATTTACAGGATGACGTCATTGGGTTGGAGATTTGACGTCACACCGGGCGTCATCACTATTCTACTCATTGGTCTGACAGTGACAGGAATGATTTAGGAATATTTTGAAGCGACTACCGCCCTCTTTCATCCATAGTTAGGTTTATACAAGAAAAAAAATATGAAGGAAGAACAAACATGCGAAGAAATAGAGTGAAGAAATAATAAACAAAACAATAAAATATCGTAAACAAATTTGTACAATGTACATTTACTCCAAATTTTGAAATTCAACCTTTTAGTGGTGTGGGATAATAAGAGACAAAAATTGAATGGCTGTATACCGGGTGCAAATGAAACCCATATTGGAAAAATTGGCTATTGGCGTATTTCTGAATGTCCGACTGTGTGTATATTTATTCAAACGTTAACCCTTAAAGAATTGAAAAAAAACGCGCAGTTTAACGACTCCCTTTCAAAAGATCTTATATAAGATTTGCCTCGCCGAAAAGGGGACAGTTCCTTGTCGTGCGGGTAACTTTGCATTTGAGTGATCCAAATATTGAAACTCAATGAATTCTCTAATTATCTCTACGAAACGAAGATATTTTAGACCGCTTCTGTCACAGTATTCTTGCCAATGATGTAGAAGGGAGGCATGGAATCCTAGCGCTTTCCTAAAAATGTATTTCTCTCTGGAGTTTCCTAATTTGGTCGATTGGACAAAAGATACGACTTTAGTCAAATATGAGTTTGACTCAGCTTTCTGAACAAACAACTCACATGAACCTATTTTACTAATATTCTTTGTTGCTTTTATTTTCCCTATGTTTGGCTTCTTTCGCATGTAAAGATATGATTTTATAGCCGAATCTTAAACACTATTGGTTAATATTTAATATTGCTTTATACGCTTTATATCTTTTAACAATCGCGCCAAATACCAAGTAATGCATAATAAACATTATTTACTTCATATTTTTTCCCAGCTGTTAATTTTGTTACGTTCCTGTTTTCATTTAAATCGGTGTGTTTGCTCTTTGTAATTTTGTATTGGATTTTGGTTTTTATATCTTAGTTTGTTTGCGTATTTTAGAGCTTACCTGTATGTTCTACTGGTGCCAATTAGTTTAAATTAAAATTATTTTAACTATTTTGATTTGATTTTATGTAGGTAATTATTTTTTCTTAATATTTCCCTTATATTTTAGTTTAGCTAATGTTTGCTTTTCTTTTAAAATTATCCTGGTTCTGACATAACAACGGCTGGCTTTTACCCGACCTTCCTTCACACGTGACCAACACGCGGCTGCTGGTGCCATATTGCTGGGCACTTGGCATGAAACCCGCAGGAGCTCTCGCATACGCCGAACTCGGTACCCTGGTGACCTCTTCAGGGGGAGAATACTCGTATTTCCTCGAGGGGTTTTCGGTGCAGGGCGATAAGAAGAAGAAGCACCTGTGGTGGCCTCCTTTGCCAGCCTTCCTCTACTCCTGGGTGTCCATCTTCCTCCTCAAACCGGCCTCTCTCTCTATCATCACATTGACCTGCGCCGAGTATCTTGTGAGGGCAGCTCGGATTGGCTGCTTCAGCGATGGGGATGAAGACTGGAACGAGAGGAAAAATATGAGCGTTAAAATCATGGCTGTTATCCTTATCGGTGATACCAGACGTTCCTTGAAGTTTGGGGAGGTGGTTTCCAGATTATTATTAAAGGGCAGGATTATAGTTATTGTATTGGGGGTTATTCAAAGGTGGAGCTAGTGTTTATTCTCGACCTGTTTTATGTTCTTATTTGGAGGGGGTGGGGGTAACTTTAATTATCACAGAACTCGTATTTCCGCAGCATGATCACACTTATTTAGTTGACATTAAACGTTCGTATTACCAGATGAGTCGATACCCCAGGTGATTCGACGTATGTTAATCATGTTTGGACATAACTGACATGGTGAGAGCCACATGGATGCTTAGAATGAGTGGCGGAGTTACTTAAAACAAATAATGGCTGTAAGAAAGAGTTTGTATGTATAGAACGATGAAGAATTAGAATAATATCGGGTTTTTTCTTATGATTGCTATTATTATTGACTTGAAAACTTTATAACAGTGACATAAAATCACTATCTCCTATATACAGTAGCCTTTTTTCGATAAGTAGTACGCGAATGACTTTATTCTGACTTTATTTTTCATTAATGACTAAAATGATTAAAAATGAATTTATATGATCACAGTTTCGACCTTTTAATAGATTGATGCTAACTAATGCCGGTCTGACTTTTCAGTGCTCATCACATTTATCAACTCCTTCTCCGTTAAATTGGCCACAAAGGTCCAGAACATCTTCACAGCAGCCAAATTAATCGCCATTTTAATAATTATCATTGGGGGGATTGTGAAATTGTCTCAAGGGAATATACAGTACTTAAGCGGTGGCTTCGAGGGATCTACTACGAGATTTGGAGATATCGCAACAGCTTTCTACAGCGGCCTCTGGGCCTATGATGGATGGTGAGTAGAGTTGGTATTGTTCACCCGTCTTAATGACTGCATGTGATTGGAGTGATACCTGGGAATTGAATATTCGGGAGAGAACCGTTTTATATGTTGTGTGAGATCGTCTTCTGACAATAAAGAAAAAATGAATTTATTGCGGAGATTCATTTTTCCTAGACTTTACCCGATTGTCTGACCTAGCTAGATGACACATTATATAATGTACAAAATTTATAATTAATAGGTGAATGTGTTAAGAGTTACAACGAGTGAATAGAATAATCATATATGTTGTTAACTGCTAGTAATTGCAAAGAAAGGATATTAGTGTGAAACTTCATCATTTCTAGACTTTATCCGCTTGTTTGGTTTAGCTCGACGATACAATTATTGCTCATCACTCACAAACTACAATATTTATGATTGCGTTGTTTTACATAATTTTAATTTTATTTAATGGTAACAGAATAGAAATGAATTTAAAAAGATTTTTCCTCTTATATTATAGTTGTCAGATATACGAGGGGCGGTCAATAAGTTTTGCGAATCGGTAGGGCAAAACAGAGGAAGGGGGATGGCTGCTTGTGGGGGTGTTAGGATAAGTTATGACGAGTCAGGACCTGCAGCCGCACGTTCATGCCTCGTCTATTTAAGAAGCACTAGCTGATCGCAGATCGTCAGTCACAAATTCTTCAACAATGGAGAAGTTTGAGCACCGCGCACTGATCAAATATTTGACCAAGGAAGGCAAGAATGCAAAAGAGATCCATGAACGCATGGTTGCAGTGTACACCGACACCGTCCCTTCCTATGCAACCATTGCTCGCTGGAATAGGAAGTTCCGCTATGGTCGTGAGTGCCTTGAAGATGACCCCCGTCCAGGACGCCCGTCAGACGTGAGCAACGAGGACAATGTGGCCCGTGTGGAGAGGATGAGCATCGAAAATTAACGGGTGAAGGTTGAAGAAATCGAGCAAGAACTTGGAATATCACATGGAAGTGTTATCAACATCATCCACGACAATTTGGCCATGACCAAGGTCTCTGCCTGTTAGGTCCCTAGAAACCTCACGCCCCGTGATCGACTTCAACGTCATCAAAGTCCACAAGGCCAGAGTTGCACAAGCTACCTTGCGCGAGTGTGGATTCAAGAAGCTCAACCATCCTCCCTACAGTCCAGATTTGACCCCTAGCGACTACTTTTTATTCCGCTAGCTCAAGGCTGCACTGTGTGGACGCCGGTTTGGCGACGCTGAAGATGTCCAGCTCGCCATCCAAGAGTGGATTGAACAGCAGTCGGGAGATTTCTGGTTGCCGGGAATTCGAAGCCTCAGGGACAAGTGGCGCAAGTGCATTGAAGTCGAGGGTAGTTATATTGAAAAATAATAAAACACTTTTCCTCATATCTCGTTTCCTTATATCCGAATTGCAAAACTTATTGACCGCCCCTCGTATCTAGATGATACAGTTGTACAACATGCATATACTGTATTTCGCCTCTATTTTCTTTGATAAACGATCTAAAAAGGATAATCATGATGTAGAAAGACTAAAACGGAAATATATAGAGGAATATTAGGCTTTTTAAATTTATATATGCATTTTTAAGGATACATCCCAGCTCTATATTTATTCACACGAATCGAAAAATTGTTCGGTAAATTGTAACCTTCACTCCTAAAAGAACCAAGAACACCCGAAATTTATGCCACACTGTTGTAAATTACTTACTTGATCCTTTTTGTTTCACACTTTCTCAATTTTGGTTTCTTAAGGTTAGACGTTGGATGATTTTCTCCCATCTTTCTCTATTATACACATCGTTTTCCTGCACTCCTAACATTGCTAAGTCTTCCTCTATATTCTTCTTCCATGTTTTCTTAGGTCTACCTCTCGGCCTTCTTCCATCCATTTACAACTCTTTTACCCCACCAAGTGCCTCTTATTCATCCCTTCGCTTCACATGTCCAAATCATCTCAATCTTCTTCTCCTCAGAACTACGTCCAGTTCATCAATACCACACTTTCTAGCTAATTCTTCACTACGAACTCTATCCTTCCATGTTACACCAGCCATGCACCTCACCATTCTCCTATAACAGCTCATCAGCACTTTTTCCAACCTCTCTGTGAGTCTTCAAGTCTCTGATCCATAAAGTAAGACTGGTTTGACACATGCATTATAAACCTTTCCACGGTTCTCAAGTGGGATCCCCCTATTGACAAGTAATCCAGCTACCTCTTTCCAGCTCCTCCACGCTGCCACTGACTGCTCTTTCCACACCTCCCTCCATATCCAGTATATCACCGAAATAACAAAAATGTTTAACTTTCTTCATCACCTGTCCGTCAACAACAATGGTGTTCTCCACTCTAGAGACAGCGTTTCTCCTCCTTAAATACGTTGAACAAACAAAATTTGGGGCTCGATTAATGTTCTTCAGGCCTGAACACCTCCTATGCACCCACCTGGAACATTCAGTGCGCATAATAAAGTTAACTCCAACTTCCCTACCACAAACTGCACAAGGGTACCTTCCCGACTGCACCACCTCGCCTGCCTCTCCGGTTACCATTATATTCGTCTTACCGATGTTAACTCTCAATCCTGCTCCCTTCATTGCTTGTTTCCATTCTACAAACATTCGTTCCACTTCTTCTTTACTTTCTGCTGTTAAAACTAAGTCATCAGCATACAATAGTTCCCATGGATCACCTCACCTACACTCTCTAGTTGCTTCCTCCTTGACTATTATGAACATTAGTGGAATCAGTGCTGAATCCTGGTGTACTCCTACTTCAATGCTGAATTTCCCCGACAAACCTCCTGCTACACCCAATTTTGATTTAATTCCAGCATACAATTCCATTACATTATTAATCAGCCTCTTTAGTACTCGCTGCCTCCGTAACTCCCAAACCAATTCTTTCCTCGAAACTATCAAACGCCTTTTCCAAATCCACAAACACATGATAAAGCTTCCTCTTCTTCTCACCATACTATTCCTGGAGTTGTTTTGTAATAAACACAGCATTCAATGATGACCTTCCTGCCATATACCCAAACTGACACTGATCAATATTAACTATCTTACGCAGTCTCTTATCCAACACTTTCTCCCACATCTTCATTCCATGTTCTAATAGCCTTAGATATCTGTGCTGGCTACACTGCAATAAGTCTCCTTTCTCTTTGTAGAGTGGTACTGTTAAACTTTCCTGCCACTCCTATGGATACCTCCCTCCACCAGACACTGATTGCAATACTTTTGTTAGCCCTCTAATGCCCGCTCTCTCTGCCCCTTTTAACAAACAGCTAGTAAAGCCTGATGGTCCTGATGCTTTGTTAGCCTTCATACTATTTAGGGTAGCTTCAACCTCACTTTCTGTCACTTCTTCTATTGGACCTTCTGTGGGATGCCTTTCTTCCAGTTGGTTATCATTTTCTTCATTCAAAATCTCTTCAAAATAAGTCCTCCATCTTTCTCTCACTTGTCTTCTATGAATCTGCCACCTTTTACATCCTTCTTGTCTTTCTTCATTTGTTTTGCAATTCTAAACATATTATTTTTCCCTGCATCTGTGTTTAGGCTCGCATTAAACTCTTGCCATACTATCCCATTTGCTCTTGCCACCTGTCTTCTAGCTTCTTTATCTCTTATATTACCATACCGCTGCCATTGTTTAAAAAGTCATTTCTTTTCTTTAATTGCCTCTTGCACTTCTTTACACCACCCCTAAGTTTCCCTTTATCTGCCTCTTTTCTCAGATGTTTAACCACATGTGTGTTCTGTTTCTTTAACTATATTGTCCTGCAGATTTTTCCAACTTCCATCTACACCATTCATAAGCTCCTCAAACTCGGATTCAAGTGCCTATTTCTTCTCTTCATCTTCCAACTTCCAACTTCTCACCTTCTTCTTCCCTCTCTTTTCTTCTTTTTAAGATCTTTCATTCTTAAATCCGCTCTTACCAATATGTACTGTGTCATGCAGGCTTCTCTAGGTATTGCCTTGCAGTCTTCCACCAGCACTCCTGCTGTCTTTCTCAGGATTATTAAATCGACCTGTGTTTCGTTTCCTCCACTCTTGTATGTTATATATTTTTTCTCGGTCCTTTTTAAAATAATTGTTTAAAATTCTTAACTCGTGATTTTTGTACATTTCTAGTACAGCATATCTTTCATTGTTCTCCTCTCGAAAACCATAACATCCCATGATGCCCTCAAATCCAACCCTGTCTTTTCCACTGTGAGAATTAATATCACCAGCTATACTAAGACCATCTTCCTGGGGAACTCTTACAATTTCATCCACCAACTTATTCCAAAATTCTTCTTTGTCTTGAGCCGTTGTCCTCACTTGTGGTGCATATATTGAAAATATATGATAGAGAACCCAGCCAATAACCACCTTGACTCTCATCATGCGATCAACACATCTGTTAACTTCAACAACATCATCAACCATATCCCAACACATTTAAATACCAGAACCATTCGTCCCCTTCTTGTTTCCACTGTACCATAATTTATATTTCTCTTCATTTGCTCCAATGGTAGTATATCCCTGACCTTTGTACCTTACCTCTTGAATACAACACACATCCACTTCTCTCCTCGATAACATCTCCACCACTTCTCTGCTCCTCATCAACAATGTTCCCACGTTTACACTACACACCTTCACCACCCCTCCCTCTCTACTGTCGTGTGTACGTTCAAACCTTTCTGGAGATTTTTTGCACTCTCTGCCCACTTAAGGTCTGCCAGTGACTGAGGGTCGTATCGTTGTTGTTTTCAAGCATTTTATCGTTTGTTGGTGCATTTGTTTTATACCCGGGATTCCCTTCCGGACAGGCAACCCTCCCCATTTATCCGAAGTTGGGACCAATCTGGATTGAACTAACTTGGAAATTTCTCTTTATTGTACATATTTCTTGTAATATTTCATTTGTCATTTGATTTATTGTTAATAAAAGGGGAAACTTACGAGAACATCTTCGCCATCAATTTTTTGAAAAGGTTTGAAGCAAATGGTTGTTAAGATATGTGATATGGATATGTGGGGAAAATGCATACCTCGAGTACCCTAAGGAGATTATTTGAAGCGTTAGGGACTGAGGATGGAGTTACAAAATTCTTCAGAACTGCTCTCGTTTCGCGTAATAGTTAGACCTGCTGAGAATTTGGAACTAAATGTCCCTTACCTTTCCTGATACGTTGACATATCCGTGAGCTTCGTTGCTTCTGATGCCATATAGTAAGGAGTTTGTAGTCTTAAATCAGCAGCTACTTCTCCTGTAATTTTTGAGAGGTGCATACAGAATTCTAGGCGGGTTGGTTATTTGAGGCCAGAATTAGAAGCAATGTTCCTCTTGACATTGTGCCAACTAAGTTGTGTTCTCATTTTTACTCGATTCTCGCGTCTCCTTCCCTCGAGACATTTAGAAGGGGTTGGGATTAGTGCTCTCTGCTATATCGAGTTATGTCTTAGGCTAAGCACAGCGAGTGAATGCCATAAACACATGACCTAAAAATTGAGTATGAAGGTAAAAAATTGTATGTGTTTCTGTTCTGATATTGACACACCCATTCAATTGAGCTAGGAACTTGACATAACATACCTTTTCGTGCCACGCACATAAACGCATTCTATTCAACATAAATCGTTAGATGAATACATTCAAAGAAAATATATTGAAGAAACTAGGTCAACATACCTAAGTCGCGTGCTCTCAATTATTCTGACTCATGACCTTCAGAACTTTCCACAAGTGGGGTAATCCGACTTATAGTTAGGTTTCTTTTAATAATTTAATAATTCCCGGACTAACCTTGGGAGGACCTTTGTAATTATATCACTCGAAAAAGAATATAAAACAACATAAGGGTTTCGAACTCCGTTAAGATCGGCCGAATAGTTACGATGTTATTGACAAAAAAAACTCAGTGAAAAGTAGAATGGTTACCACCCGCCCTACCGACCTACGAATCGACATAGTAGCATACGAGTCGCGGCCACGTCACTAAAAACGAAAAGAGAGAAAAAATAGAAATGAATATTGTCAGTGTGGAAAAGGAGTCATATATCAACCCTCATGTTGTTTATGCTGTAGCTCATGGCTTAGGGCTTAGAGCCCTTGCCCCCTCATACACACACACACACACACACACACATACACAGACAGACACCACCATCAGGCGGCCGCCTCAATGAACTACAGTGATCCAGTTGTTTGTCTATCCTGATTTAGTCTAAATTGTGCGAGTGCTGAGCATGTTGTGAATATGTATGTGTTGAATTGTTTGATTACAGGTAGTACCGAGTGCAGGTGTCGGTGTTGATCGAGTCGATGTGCTGTTTGTAGTGGTTTGGGTTGGGTGTGAACTGCATCGGAGCCTTGTCAGCATAATCCTTGTGTAAGGTTGAAGAGGTTTCTTCTTGAACGTCACTTGCATCCATGATGCTCTGTTGATTGCGTGCTGAGATCTTGGTTTCAGGGTGATGAGATGCGTGGAATATCTTGCTGTTGAAGTGTACCATTCGGATCCTGTGCATGTTAAAAAGAAGATGGTATATTGCCTTGTGTGTCCAGGGTTTCTTTCGTCTTCTATTAAAAACACCTCTGCGTAGGCCAAAGGGGTTTTTTACTTTTAACCACACTACCTTCGTTTCGGAGTGTATGTAGGTGATTTATTAAGGCATTTTGCTTTTATTTTATTTCTTCGGTAGTGTAGTAAGGTGTGTAGGTGCAAAATCGGGGATAAAAGTCATAGGAGCAGAGCCGAGATTAGAACGGATGTACTGCTTAAGGTCTGAATAATCGATTTTTTGCATTGCGCGCGAGTGTTCGGCTCCTTTTTTATATTTACTTTATTTTTTATGTTGCCCGAATCTTTTTGTTTTTAATTGATTGTTTGTGTTGTCGGAATCTTTTGTATTGTTTTTTATCTAAATCCTTTTGTGTTTTATTGTTTGTGTTGTATGAATCTTTTTATATTGTTTGTGTTTTCTGAATCCTTTTGTTTTTATTTTATTGTTTGTGTTGTCTTAATCTTGTTGTTTTTGCTTTATATGTGGTTTCTGAATCTTTTACTTTTTGATTTATTGTCTGTGTTGTCTGACTATTTTTGTTATTGCTTTATTGTTTGTGTTGTCTAAATCTTATTTGTCCTATTATTTCTGCTGTCTGATTCTTTTTGCATTGTTTATGTCTGAATTCTTTTGTTTTTGCTTTAATGTTTGTGTTGACTGAATCTTTTTTGTTTTTGCTTAATCGTTAATGAATGTGAATCCTTTTGTTTTACTTTAGTGTTTTTTTGTCTGAATACATTTTTTTTCTTTATTATTAGTCTTGTCTGAATCTTCTTTTTTTTTGCTTTATTATTTGTGTTATCTGAACCTTTTTGTTTTTACCTTATTGTTGAGTTTATGAATCTTTTTGTTTTGCTTTGTTGTTTCTGTTATTCGACCCCTTTTGTTGTTGCTTTATTCTTTGTGTTTTCTGAATCTTTTTGTTTTAGATTTATTGTATAGGTTGTATGAATCTTAATTAATCGTGTGTTTTAAGTAATACCAAGACGATGGTGATTTTTGTTTAATGGACGTAAGGGTTTGATCATGCAATGCATAGGTGTTTTTGTTTTTATTTTTTTCAGGTAAAACAATGAAGGCATCAGGTCTGTAAAGAGGCGGGAAACAAATATTCGTACACCCGATATATATATATATATATATATATATATATATATATATATATATATATATATATATATATATATATATATATATATATATATATATATATAACTTAAAACTTATATAAAGATGGGAATTAGAATAACGTGCACTATTTTAAAATGAACAAACAAAAACCTTAAGTGAAATACATTAAAATTTTAATTTTTTAAATTTGTTTGGGAAAAAGTATTCGCACATAAGAATTAATATATATTAAAATATTAATTACAAACTTTTAGAGGAAAACTGTGGTTGAATGAATAGTCAAGAATATTCTAGAATGTTAGAGTCATGTTTTCAGCAAGTTATGACGTTTGCAACTTAGTTAGAGAGCCATTCATTGTCTTCTGATGCAGCAAGGTTGTCACCGAGGCAAAAAAGAAGGAAGACTGTTGAATGTAGAAATGAAATTATTGACCTTTACAATGAAGGTTTGAATTACCGAGATATATCGAAGAGGCTAAATATTCCGTTCAGTAAAAGTGGTTCTCATATTTTGAAATGGAAAAAAGACTGTGAACAATCTTCCTCCAACTGGAGCTTCCCGTAAAATCTCAGCCAGAGCTTCGAGAAAAATTATAAGGAGAACCCTATGACGACAAGTAAGTCAATCCAATGAGAAATTCTTGCTGCATGGACTTCGGTACCCAAACGAGCAATCAGTAAGGAGCAGCATTGTATTAATCGAAATCTTCACAACAGAAATGCGCGCCTGAATTTGGCCCGAAAGCAGTTGGAAAGACCAAGAGAATTCTGGAGTAGTGTGTTATGTGAGATGAGACAAAAATTTATTATTTATTTTTAAGGAATTCATCTCGCCAGGCATGTGGGAAAGATAGAAATGCTTATGATCCAAATAACACCATGGCTAACGGAAAATTCGGCGGCGGAATCATCATAATTTGGAGGTGTTTTTCGGCTAATGGTACGGGAGCACTTCATGTGATCGATGACACAATGAATGGAAATCAACATCGTAACATTTTGCAAGAAAATTTTCTAAGCTCTGTCTAACAGTTAAAACTTGGAGATGATTAGTGCTTCCAACCAGATAATGACCCAAAACATACTGCCAAACTGACTCGGGATTGGTTTGCTCAGAATAATGTGAGAGTGCTGCAGAGGCCTATCCATTTCCTTGATTCAAAACCCATAGAAAGTTTATGTCGAAAATTAAAAAATCAAATTTCCGTGAGGGATCCCTCGGTGGCACTTGCCATATAGGTGCAATAAAAGAAATCTTATTGTTTGGAAAGTTAGAAATGATGATGCCTTCTAGCACTAATTAATTCAGCTGGAGAATCACTGCGCTTCTTTTTAGTTAAAAACCTATCAAATCTGCTTTGTTTATGTCGGAGTCTTAAAACGCTTCTAAAGTCATACGTGGCTTTGTCACTGAAAATATTATGACGTGGTTTACTTCAGCTTTGTCAGGACGGTATCTTTCTCCAAAACTTTTCAAAGAACTAAGAACATCTTGCCTTCCTTCCTCATCTTCTCGAAACTTTTCCTCCACCTTCACTTTTTCTGCTCTTTCTCAAGGTGTTCAAGTTCTTTCGTGGTAAGCTCACTCCTGTGGTCCTCCACCAACTCCTTTACACCAGTATTGTCAACTAACAAGCCATCGATTTTGCTCAGAAATATAATATCATTGAGAATAGTAACAGGATTAACCTCAACGACTCTCTCATATTATTCTATCAGTGTATTTACATGGGTCATAATACCCCCGTTCTCTTCATCTGGGGGTCTTTATTTGACAAATTCCATCGTATAATATCTTCATATTTAGAGGTAACGTTGATCTTGTTTGCTTTCGCTAAAGTTGTCGGGTTCTAAAATTTTGGAGAATACGGGAAGATAATAGAATTATTAAAGGATAGTTTTCATGGAATTAGATGGGTGGTAAGTAGAAATTGGATCCTGCTTTATAATAGCATTTTCTATAAACCAAATGTGGTAATGTTTTCCGATAAAGGTGCAGATGATTGTGTTATTCTTGCCATGCAAGAAACAAGGATGACAAATGCGATACACTCTGGAAAAGGCAGGAAACTAGATATGTTTCTATAAAATCCCTTCACAAGAAAAATACGTATATAGGTATTAGAGTTGGTTGGTTATATATATATATATATATATATATATATATATATATATATATATATATATATATATATATATATATATATTAGCGGCCATAGTGATTCAGACACTTATGTTTCCACAAAACTCACAGCAGCTTCTAACCAAATAATGGCAAATAATGCATGATAAATTACACATATAAACTAAACTTGGCTATAAGTTGTACATGTGAGGAGGAATGAAACTGCAAATTACGAGCAAAAAAGCATTTTTATTCAAAAAATATGGTGGTCAAAATGATCCGGACAGCGTAATTTTATTAATTATATCTGTGAGACAACCAACTTATTTAGGGTAGTAACTTACTTTCATGAACTCTTAGCACTTTCAGTCATTACCTTGTCAAGTTCTGAGCAGCAAATGTACTTAGGGGACCCACTACATCTGCCTATATCAAGGAGCTAATTGTTAAGCTACGTCAAGAGGATCATCTCTCGATCAGAGCCATAACTGAAAGGGTTAAACGCCACAAAAGTGTCGTACATAATATTAAATTACGTATCTATACCTCAGGCTGATATATCAATGTAATTTTTCCAGGTAGGCCTAGGAAAACTTTAGAGAGAGATGACCAAGCTATGGTTAGTATCTCAAAAAAGGACTGATGCAAGACAGCAGCCAGGATTTCCCGAAAAGTAAATGAAACTATAGGCATTAGTGTTTCCGGAAAAACAGTATCACGCTGCCTGACGGAAAGATCTTTAAAATCTCACACACTAGCAGTCAAGTCATTGATCAGCCCTAAGAACAAGAAATGGAGATTATCCTTCGCCAGTAAGAACGTTCTATGGTGAGAAGACTAGTGGCCCAAAGTACACTTCTGCGATGAATCGAAGTACAATTTGTTTGGTTGAGATGGCAGAAAGTTCCTCCGTGCGAGCGGCAAACCACAGGTTTCCGTTTTCTCCGGAATGATCGCAATCCCTCCGGGTATATTACGCGCACTGTAATTATCCTTAGGCACCGCTCGTGCAAAACCTGCCGAATTATTTACGCCCTTATCACGCTATTTGCTAGAAAACGCACCGGACGCAGATACGGCAATGCGTTTTTCGGAATTTATAGTATGACACCGCCCTTTACCGAACGCAGTAAGCTCATCCGCCAGTTTACCTATTGGACCAAGGTTAGTTCTTTTTGTGAAGCAATTATAGGCGCAATGTTCATCGGCAAGGATTGTATATATTTGTGACGAAGAGGTCCTTGCTTACTCCTACCTGAAGTGCAGTTCTTCGCAGTTCTTCGAGGTTGAGTGACGACCGGCCTGTGACTGTTGATTCATGGAAGATGGGCAGCTTGATGTTAATGGTGTTCACGAAGTCCCGTTCACCTAATCCTGTCTGATAGTTGCTTGCAGAGTCCATTTTTTCGATGCCTTCACTGTTCACGACGTAAGGGTCACCACTTTGAGGATAGGAAGGTCACCAGTTATGGGATACCCTGGTTTTATACGTATAAGGATAACGAGCATCGGTTACCAGTTTGTTGGTAGAGACGAAGAGAGTTGCCAGTTAAGGTTGAGGCAGGAAGGGCATGTTACCGTTACCTTTATAGCGTGATGTAGAGACGATCACTGCTTACTACTTTATGGTAGGAGGAGAAAGTCCATCCAGGGATGCCGCTTTATGGTACATACGGGTAAAGGTAACAGTTCCGGTTATGTTTAAAAATGACGCGGATATTTTGCGAGGTCCCTATTGTCTCCGGGGTGAAGTGACATGTGGCGTTAAGTTTGTATCTGACTCAAAAGATACTCAAATCATATATCGGCTTAGTTGGGGTTACCGAAGGCTTGTGATCTAGAAAGAAGTGAGATGAATCACGTAAAAAATAAGGTTTCATTCCAAACAAACAAAATAAGCTAGCTAGATAGAAATGAGGCTCGCGTTTACAGAGTACGGTCAGAAAAATTTCTTACTACCAGTCAGGAAAGCGAGAGTAACGAGCACAAGACTTAGGCGATTAAGACGGAACCTTCGCTACGCTAAAGGAAACGTAATTAATAACGGGGCGACTCTGAGATCGAGAGTTAGAATCAAGAATGAGGATGCGTTCTCCATTTTTCTTGTATAAGTAGGGCATAAGAAAGGCGTGGCCTCTTCCTGCCTCCAGGGCACGCCGTTTTTAGCTCTGCCTGCAGGGTGGGACTTTCTCGACCGACGTCAATCCGTTGTCCCATGGTCATGGATCCATGGCGTCTAAAAATTGAGGCTTTCTTGATACAAATTTTACAACACCTGACGCGACGACAGCTGTCTCGTCTTAATCCCTTTACCAGACAAGAAGTGTTCGTTTTTATTACCTGTCGCCAAATTTTTATTGATATCTGAATTCAAGGATTTCCGTTTAATTCCTGATTTGTCTATATATATATATATATATATATATATATATATATATATATATATATATATATATATATATATGCGTGGACATTTGATACGATTTTTCCTATTCCAGCGAGGCACATACTGGTGTAATTTTAATGCCAGGGCCATGCTCTCCACAGAATCTGCTGGATCAGGAGGAAGTAAGTGCTATAGACTGTCTTGATCAGATCTCAGATGGCAATCGGATTGAAAATTTGTGGAAACTGGTAGGAAAGAGAAGAATGCCTTCGGTTAGTGCGGTCCTGTGGCAGAAAATGTTAGTGCTTAATTGATAGTAAGGGTCTAGATACCAGGTACTAATATATTGTAACAATCGAAAATTATTTTTTGATAACCCTTTATCCCTGTACCTTCTCATCTATTTCTGTTATGTTATCTGACCGGATCATTTTTACTACCAAATTTTTAGAATAAAAATGCTCCTCTGCACGTAAGTTGCAGTTCCATCTATCTTAACATGTACCAATGTACAACTTATAGCCATTTTTATTTTATATCTGTAACTTATCATGCTTTACTTACCATTATTTGGTTTAAATCTACTCTAAGTTTTGTGATAGAAACCTGTGTTCCAATCATTATGGTTGTTAATATATATATATATATATATATATATATATATATATATATATATATATATATATATATTAGCAGAGCGTGAGAGAGAGAGAGAGAGAAGTAGAATGAGAGGAAGATGTGTTGTTAAGAATGTAGTGTAGCATAAAGATAAACTAGGATTGGAAGCTGAAGAATAGATACGCAATCCGTTGATTGTCATTTGTGAAATGCACTTATACAATCGCGAAAAATTGGGGAAAGGGACAGAGTGAGAAATTAGCACGTAATCGCACCCAACCCGCTAATGCCTAATATCAATTATTCTTTTTCAGGAACAATCTAAACTACGTAACTGAGGAGCTCAAAAACCCATATACGTAAGTGCCATTTTATTCCTTATTATTTGCATTCCGAGAATGGATGGGCTTTCACATATCCCAGCACTGCGGGCAAGGTTATACATTGAACCAAATCGTGTTCATGAGATTATATAAGTAACCTTGTAATCATTAGTCTATTCGTATGACTCACGTAGTTGCACTTGGAGGCAAACCAGATCGTTATTAATTCTCGCCTCAGCCATTAATGCCCCACTTGAGTTATCGATTATCGCTAATGGGGACCATCTAAGACATGCATCTAGCGGGAATATTTTTTTGGGGGGGATGGGCGAGCAGTAGACAGTAAAAGAAAGGATAGTGGTGAATTATCAAGGTGGACGAAATACTACAGCGAGCATTAGTGACCCTAAAAATTCCGGAAGCGGAACGTGACTTTTGGGGTGGACTTGGAAATTGAAGAGAACTCCGGGCCTTCGTGTGAGCAATCCAGAAGTCCTACCTGCGAACTAGAAGGGTAGTTTGAGTTTTTGGAGACTTCTATAGTGATTTTAAGTTGTTAAATCTGTTTGTTCAAGTGGTTGTGGTTCTTTTTAAATTCTTCCGGGACCTTTCATAAAATATAGTTCACAAAGGTTCCTGTAGTTGTGTCCTTTGTCTTCCCACGTATTCAATATTCCTCTCCTCGTTCTTCTTTTTTATCTTGTTTATTCTCTTCTTCGCCCTTTTTTTTCACTGCAACATAAATTTACCAAGGTCAATTTTTGATAAGTAATTATTCCTGCCAGATATTATAACTATTCTTTCAAAATTACCGCCGACGAACCTGTCCCTACTCCGAGGGGGGGGGGGCATAGAGAGTTGAGCGCTCTCCTAGTACCAAACCTTTCAAGTAATGTTCTTGTTGGCTGGCTCTGTCTATACATTTCTTACACATTTTAACTTCCCTAATTTCATCCATAAATTCACGCACCTCATTTTAAAACTTCTTGGTGAAGAATCCTTCTTTGGGGCTTAATTTAAGAGAAAAAAATATGTTCCCTCAAATTCTTACCATTATAATATTAAATAAGGCACGATCCCCCCTCGACGAATAGCGGTGGGACACTGAAGACTCCCTTTGTTGCGCGCGATATATGTATATAGTCTGAGAACGTTCATAACGCAGTGGGTGTCAATTCTATGAGTTTGCCCCGCAAGTGTCAGGTACATGGGTAACCATGATTCATCTGGTATGGGGAATGTCGTAGGTAAGGTTAGAACTTCTGACATCCGTTTGCTTTCCGTGTCTCGGAACGGTCGGCGGATACCCCGCAGGGCAACTCTGCAGATCCGGGTGGATCTGCCACACAAAGATTCGGCCGCTCGAGAGGAGCACGAGGGGTAGGAACACTGAGTTCGAGTACTTTCCAACAGCACGGGTTGGGTTTGCACTTAAGGCCGATTAGTACTCTGCCTGTTCGAAGTTATGAGGGAAAATAAAACCTGTATTCCAGTACCCACAGTCAGCCTCGGAAGTAGGGATCGAGGGAGTATTGGCCGGGGAGGAAGCCGGGCTCGAGATATATCTTTTCTCGTTTGTTTCTTCTTTTTTTCTTGTCTTCGGGTTCTTGGGGTATGGGGAGGCCGAGAGAATGAAAGCCATAAGGAGAGACAAGATAGACACTCGTGAGGATAATGCAAGCGATCAGGGCACTGGGTCGTATTTCAATAATTATGGCCTGGTCTTATTTTAGTACGGAATTATTCAGAGAACAATGAATGTTTTAGTTAGTATTCAACAATTTTTGCAACTTAATTATCGCCTACACTCGGCCAGCAATCAGGGCCTATAGGCCTTACCTTATACGATGTCTCCTCTTAGTAAAATATTAATATACCCAGGCCAATGCTTTACTATTTATACAGAGCCACCGGAAGTGAATGTTACAGAGGCTCCGGAAGTGGATTTTACTTTATCTATATAGAGGCGCCGGGAGTGAATTTAGATCTTCACGCCATCTCGCGGAATCTCTCGTTGTTACAATTAGGCTAACTATAGGGCGTGTTATCAAACGGAAGTTACCTAAAAAAGAAGCCGATCGCGGGTTCTTTCCGTCCTATCCGTCTCTCTCTCTCTCTCTCTCTCTCTCTCTCTCTCTCTCTCTCTCTCTCTCTCTCTCTCTCTCTGAGAGGGAGGCTTGTGTTCCCTCGTGGCCACGATTGTCTGCAGTTACGTGCTCTCCTCGCCCCAATGTCCATAGAAGGATAGGCGGCTATATATCTTCCACACATTTTCACTTTGGTTATCTTCAACTCCTTACAGATTCATCCTTACAAAGTTTGTGTGAGAGAAGACCTCGTTGGATTTCGTTTTAATTTAACAAATATACCAGGCAATGGCTTCGCTACTAAGATTAAAATTTAAAATCTAAAAAAATTAGCCATGGTTAAATTTATATAAATTTTCTGAACTACCACAATTATAATAATTTTAAAAAGGAACTCTAACTAATTTTTCCCCTTTTCAAAATATCATGTTGCTAAAAGAAGAAGATATATAAAAATAAATTTTCTGAACTTTACCATTTGTAATTCTTGGGTTTTTTAAAAAATTCACAAAATTTCGATACTTATATTTATTTCTGAACTTCACCATTTTGTTTTTTTATATTATAAAAGAATTATTAGAAATAACTTT
This sequence comes from Ceratothoa steindachneri, assembly GCA_963969495.1. Taxonomy (NCBI): domain Eukaryota; kingdom Metazoa; phylum Arthropoda; class Malacostraca; order Isopoda; family Cymothoidae; genus Ceratothoa; species Ceratothoa steindachneri. Next base: position 196,990,599 of record OZ018323.1, on the reverse strand, counting down.
GCTAAAAAAACATAAGTCATAACCAAACTAAGATGAAATTATTATTCAAATACTCAAAAAATCCCCTTCTTAAATTATAGAGTTTGTGATGATGATGATGATGATGATGATAATGATGATGATGATAATGATGATGATGATATGGGTTTGTTTAAAGTGGAGCATCTGTCACTGGTTAATGGTGGGGTAGTGAGCATATATGTGTGAGAGAGACTGAATCAATATATATATATATATATATATATATATATATATATATATATATATATATATATATATATATATATATATATATATATATATATGTGTGTGTGTGTGTGTGTGTGAGAGAGGGGAGGGGGGTTAATTATTGGAATTCTCATTTGTTTGTTTCTTCTCTTCTGTTACAGAAATCTGCCAAGAGCGATTATCATTGGCATTCCATTGGTTACCATTTGCTACATGTTGGTCAACATTTCTTACTTGGCTGTCATGAGTACTGAAGAATTGCTGGCTTCCGAAACCGTAGCAGTGGTATGTTTCGGTTGGAGAACACATTATTTGAGTAGCAGGGCTAAAGATGAGATTTTGCCTTTATTTATTATTAGGAATCGATATAAATTCCAAGAGTTTGTGCATAGGCCTAGACTCGAAAAAAAGAAGTTCAATTTCTCTTTTACTTTTCTTCGATTTTCTTGTTTAGGAATTTCTACTTATAAAGGCGATGTGCAAGGACAGCTGTATCCGGTAATTTAAGATGCAATATATTTGTGGGGGAGGGGGAGGTTCTTTCGAGAGAATATCAGGGAGGCCATTAGATGGCGTATGCACCAAAATTAAATTTTGAGTAAGCACTGATATAAGTATTTTGCATTTCAATCTGTGGTAAAACCTGCATCACAACACAATATATAGTATATATGTATAGTGCTGCTTTCGTATTGTTTTTATCACCGTTTTTCTGTGTCGTGCATATTTCAGTGGTTACTCAAAACTTCCTTTTGCTGGATTCGCATGTCAAGCACAAAGCGCCCGATGCCATCTCTCTCTCTCTCTCTCTCTCTCTCTCTCTCTCTCTCTCTCTCTCTCTTTCTTCTCTCTCTTTAATATTAATTATATATCATCAAACTTTGTAAGAGGTGAGGAGCGCTTGAAGGCACGAATCCTCACCATTGTCCAAACTCTTCTTTGTGATATTTCCACTGGTGTGAAAATCTTGACATAATTGACCTCGTTTTACCTCTCCCCCACCTTTGAGTTCACGTGAGGCTAACCCACACTGCACTATTTAAGAGGCATTTCTTGTTTAGTGATGTGGATTGTGGCTTTGTTAGAGCTGTGGGGTAAAAGGCCTCAAGCTCTTGAAGGAATAGAGCCGAATCCTCATTCATTTTTTTTTCTGGTAGAGACACTCTCATTGGTCTTTCCGCAGTGTTTATAAATTACCAAATACTCTTTTAGTAATCCTATGTTACTTACTTCCTTAGTAATCCCTTATCTAGTCTATTTATTCCAGCTACCCTGTAATCCCTTCATAATCACCCTTTTCCCCAATTGAATGTAATCCATTCAAAATCTTCATGTTTCCAAATAATCCCGCCACAATCCTTTTGGTTCTCGATTACCCTGTATTACATATCTCCATAATATTCCTATTTCTCAATTACTCGGTATTTCCATCATCATCCAGAGTTACACAATTATCCGGTAATCCCTTTTCAATAATCCCCGTTTCTCCGGCCGGAAATCCATTCATAATCCCTCTTTTCCAATTAACCAATAATCCACTTCAATATCCAGGTTTACCAATTAGACGGTAATTCACATATCTACCAGTTTTTTCAATTACCAGATAATCCCTTATTAATCTTTGTTGCTTAATGTATGGTGATCCATTCATAATTCTCCTGTTTACAATTATCTGGTAATCCTTTCTTGATCTTGTGTCTTCCAAATTATCCGTTGATCCTCCATACTCACTCAATGTGTTTTATGATTTCTCGACAATCCCGTCAAAATTCTCCCTTTTTCGATTACCCGGCAATCCCTTCATAACCCTGCACTTTAACAATTATCTAGAAATCTCTTTATACTCCTCCTTTTCCAAATTTTCCGTTAATCCATGAGTAATCTTCACTTTTCTTTGGTCCTGAGTTTGTAATCCGGTCCGTAATATCGGCGGAGCGGATTTATCATTCAATGAAGAGTTGCATTTTAACTATAAGAGCAGCCGATAGGGTGTGCTTAAATGTGTGGTGCCGAGTGTCCAACTGGTAGTGCTGGTTTTCCCTTACCAGAACCTGTCTATTTAGCCTCATTTCGTTGTAGTTCTCATGGAAATAATTGAGATAAACCAAAGATGCCAACCATTGACTCAGTTTTAAGTAAATAAAGAGCGAAATCGTAGTTGACCCTGTTATTGTCAAAATTGGAGTAAGGTTCTCTTTTAATAGATTTAAGGCAATAGTCAATTGATGGGAGCCGACATTGACAAATTGTTGTGTCACATTCTTTGTTGACATTCGCGAGCTTTTATTTTGCCTCATATCGCCATATACGATGTTTTTCTAGGGTTGTTGTTTTTTTTTTTTCAAATGACCTTTGACAGTTTAACTTTTATGTGTTGGTTTTTGATACTTCATTGACTGATTACTGTCGAGATTACAGATCAGTCTTAGCCGTAATCTTGTCTCAGGCTGTTCATATTTACTGGTTGTTGTTGTTTATAGCTGCCCGGCAGCACGTGGCATATCTGCTCCTTCCGACCGCTTAGGAGATTAAGGGAAAAAGCCTTTGAACAATAGCCCTTGCTGTAGGCTCCTGTCAACGTTACCACGATTAAGTGCGGCCTCGCTTTCTGCGAGACTATCCTGAGGGACCGCTTAGAGTAGAGGGAGGCTGTTGCATGCTGTGCGAATTTTCTAGCACCCCCCATGCGTTAGCGGTCCATGCAACAGCTATGAAGTGGAAGTTCTATTGAACTTAACCTCACGCGAGATACATCCAAGTAGGGTAGTCCCACTCCTGGATGGCATCCAAGTGTGGTGGTGGTATCCTACCCACTTGGGAATGACCCTCTACTCTTAAACTCCCTTCTCCTTCCCTACAGGGGGGATAGAGTTAAAAAAAACACACACATGGCTGATAGGCATAGCTGGTTGGTGATGTAATTATGTTGGGCTTTTGTAATCTTTTCCATGTTGTTATTTTGACTTATCCAAATGTTGTTTAGTCGTGTCTCGTTCGGAAATGAGGGTTGCCATTCACTTCGAAAACGTGTCGCAAAGGTTAGAGGACAGGAATTAGAAAGTTTGAGGCAGATTATGTCTAAATAACGCAGCCGATGGAGCAAAAGACAGGAACGAGGAAGTTTCAGGCAGATGATGTCTAAATAACTCAGCCGATGGATCAAAGGACAAATTTGCTGGATCGCCGTTTAGGGTTCATTTGACTGATTTTAACAATATTGACGCGAATCTAATTACGTCTAAACCATATCTCCCAACCCCGCACGGGGCTGTAAGATGTAGTATGGGTGACCATGCTGTAGCTGACATTTGTAGGGTTTTTACTCTTCCGGCCCCCATAACGTCCGTAGGGGTGTCTGTGGTTATATATATATATATATATATATATATATATATATATATATATATATATATATATATATATATATATATATATACATGCAGTTAAGATAATGGCATAATTAGACAACTGCTCTGCTTCAGGTCTAGCGGGTGATCCTATCCTCTTCAAACTGGAAGACAACACTTAAGGATGGCCCATCCATCAGCCCAAAAAGCTGATTTCAAAGTCACCCCTTTATGTCGTCTCGCTTACCGTCACAGAAAACTGTTATCATTAGTATATTAACAGCGTTGACTAGCCAAAACGCTCGAAAGATGAAAAAATATCCAAGACAAATTGGTGCGGTTAAGATAATGGCATAATTAGACATGAGTTGATTCCGAGCCATTAAACTTAGTCACTATCTTCAGCTGAACTTATTCGCCAAAACTTGAAATCTTATTGATTATAATTGACTTTCCACAATAATTATTTCAATATAACTGCCGACTAAAGATCAAATAGGGTGTTATACTCCTTCAAAAATAATTCCAGAAGTCGGAAAACGAATTGTTACCTAAAACTAAGAAGCGAACACCAACAAGAGCATCTCAGCCCGAAAGTTTGTAGGGATAGATCTGTAAAGAAATTGAGGGAAATGAAAATCTGTAGAAGATATATATAGCTGTAGATTCCCCGTGGGCGTTTGAGCCGAGAGAGCACACAATCCTCCAGATGTCAGCTGCAGTATTACCGGTAGCCCATGGGGCACCTAATACTCTAGCGAGACGTGATACCTCATTGGCAAGGAGGGTAATATAGTCATCATAAAGCCAGTTTGTTCTCGGTCATTTCACTCATGCAATCGAGGTATTGGCGTATATCGCAAACCTCTTCGACTCGTCTGAAAGGGCACAGGAACCTATTGTAATCTATTGTTTATAATTCGATAGGTTTTAAATTATTGGGATATTGATTAGTCGGGTCAGGAACGAGTTAATTCCATAAGTATATAGAGATTTATAGCACTTATTTCTATTTCTATTAGGTGTCTTTCTCTATATTGAGATGTGTGTATTTATATTATTATTTAGTGTAATCTAGTGAAATGTAATTTTGGATGAATAATGATTTAATTGCTGAAGAAAATTCAAACGCAAATTTTTCAGGAATAGAATTAATTATTATTTTTTAGAAACCAGAATATAGGCAGATGTTAGGGAATAATAGTTGTCTACAAGTTTTTTATTTAAAAAAAAATTCAATCAAACATTTAGGGAAAGAAAACTAATGTTATTTAGTTATTAACTTGCAGATTACTTAGCCTATAAAATATTTTTTTAGTCCAATTCGCACTCGATCAGAATGAAATCCACTTTGTGTCCTAATATAAACACTTCCCCCTAACTGTTCCTTTATAAATGAAAATTAAAATACTCCCTGCTAGCTAATTAGTATCCCCTTTTCCCTTCATGCGATTTTCCTCCCCAGCTGTACGGAAATCGATTCATGGGTACATTCGGAGAACTTGTTATGATCCTAGCTGTTGCCCTGTCGACGTTTGGATCAGCCAATGGGTCTTGTTTTACTTCGGGAAGGTCTGACACTATTTTGATTTTAGTTTAAGATCTGTATTCATTTAGATCATGTCTCTAGGATAGGTGTGTTAGCTCCTTTAAAAACACAGAAGGCTAATTTCAAATGGCTAAAGTTTTTTTTTTTTCAAGTATACTTTTGACGAAATGTTACCACGCCTTCTTGATAGCAAAATTTCAGCAGTGTAGCAGTTATTGAGTTTAGAGTTTTAGAACTGTCAGACCAGCCTATTATTTCCATTTTTTTAGTTAGCTATCATCTGTAAATTCTAAGGTTTTTGAAAAAAATATAGCAATTTTGATAAATATCGGTATTCTAGTCAATTATTTACTAACCTAACTCTAATGCATAATTGAAAATTATATAATTTATTCAATCAATACTAACAATAGTTTTAAGCACTATTACATCTCTCGATTTCTATCTTATTATCAAATTTCTAAGAATGATTTCATTTCGGTATGCTTTATTACTATGTAAATAAAAATAAAATAAAAAATCTTTACTGTGATGGCTAAAAACAAAAATCCTTATCTTTAATTTCATATTAAACTTTTCAAATTCGTTTTGACTTTTTGCTTCAATGGAGACTTTTGTAAATTTGTTAATTCGAGCAGCTTTCAAAGCTTTTCATGGAAGTATTCCTTAATTTTATACATACATATGAGTATATTGGAGGTGCAGTACGATACAAAATTTTAACTCATTGTGATAATTTTTTTTTTTTTAAATCAAAAGGATTAAATATTAGCCCAAATAATACTATTGCAACGTTGAGCAAAAGAAAAATACACCTAATTGTACTCGATCATACAAAATATACGCATATGTATAGGAATATATTACCTAAACATCACTGATCTATAATTATAACCTATTCATCATGAAAGTACCCTTCCATACTTGAATAAAATGATTTTTTTTCATTAAATATCATGGTTATCAATCTGCACTTGCTGTGTAATCTTGATTTTTTGTTATTATATAAAGTAGGTTCCTCCTTATTAACATAGAAACATCCTTTTCCAATAGGGGGATTTTATATCTCAATTTATACTATATTTATGACTGATTAGTAGGTGTATATTATCTCTTAAAATAAAATCTTAGGTCTATATTAAGATTGGTCATGTGGTTTGGGAAAATGAGTATTTCATTTAGTCTTTAAAAAGAGCCTAAAATGTTATTACTCAAATTGTTTGATGCAAAGATTAGTGAAATAGCACCGACGGCCGTCGATGAACGTCTTTAAATTTTAAGAAAACCTAATTATTCGTATACTTGGCCACTAAAGTTACTTCCAGGATCTTGTAGAGAAGAAGGTGGTGGCAAAGAGTCTTGTGGCGGCTTTGCTTCCATGACTTCCTCTTGTAGCTTCTGGGGGCGGGTGACGACGCAGACGCCCCCACTCCACAACCCACACTCAAGATACTTAGGCTAACATAGAGTAGAATAATTAAATTAAAAAAAGCAAGACTTAACTCCCTTATGTCACTCACATACGCAATATTTGTATAAAAGAAAGAAGCCACAACCAGAGTTTAGAAACAATTCAGACACTCAGTAATGGACTCTGAAAGCCAGGCTTCGGTCCCACCATTTTACAAAGATTCATCAAAGCTCTCCACACCATACAAAATAAAGCCTCAAAATAATCTGAGGGTTCAGAACTACTACACCATAAGACCACCTATACTCTGAGGTTAAGGATCACCTTGACTTGAGATGCACGCTAATGTTAGCCGCAGTCTCCAAAAAGCCAGATCACCCACGATACAACATGGCAAAACACCCAGTCTCATATTACAGATAAACTCAACTCGCTCACTCCAAACTAGCTTCCAGAAACATATCCACACCAACTTCATTCAAGCCATTGAAGGCAGCTGTCAGATGAAAATTAAAAGAACAACAACAAAATATCACCCACTTCACTCAACGCTCTATCAAGTCACTCACACACAACACCTGGCTGCCCACACGGCCCCAAACATCTACTCTTTTGAGTCCTCCCTTCCTCGTGAGTCCAGTCTCCCTAGTCAGGCTGCGGTGTGGACGTCACCTAGCCTTCCCGAGCTACCAGAAGAGGGTGGATGTGACCATCGCGGATGCCTGTCCTTAATGCATCACTGTACCACACATAATCAAACACAAAATTAAAAACTGCAACAACACGCTATACACTCCTTGATGCCTATGTGGGTAAACCCGACATCCTCAGGATGTCGGGGCTGCTCTGCCAGACAGCTTGAGGATTAGCAACATTTACTTTGTCATGTACACGTTGGGCAATGTTTCATTAAGTTTTTGATTTTTAAATCAAGAATTTTCTTTGAAATCGAGGAAGTGGAAGGAATGAATCAAATGGATGAGGAGGCTTCCCACATCTACTGGCTGAGAGTTTGGACACTAGAAATAGATTGGTTCTACACGCTATCACAAATGATCTATTGATAAAGGCTGCAAAACTTATTTGTTATCTGAGTTCATTATTCAAAGAATAATACAAAAAGAATTATTATTTTCCTATATCGCATAAATCATTTGTAGATTTTTCTTCCTTTGTATCGCACACAATTATCATCTTTTTTCTTAGTTATCTTATTTAATTTTACTTATCATTTTGTACATAAATTTACACCTATAAAAATCAAATATAACATTTTCATGGCAGAGGTCACCAGTGTTCTTTTTTTTCCTTTGTTGTTCAAATCGTGAGATTTTTTTTCTAACTATCTCGTATTTACTCATTATTTTATACTAACTCATTCAGAACTAACTAACTTCTTGTTAGAGTTCTCTTCGAAAATGAAAGATCAGGGCTTGTTCGTTCCTTCCGTTCAGTAAACTTATTAAACATCACTCTATACTTTTAAAATTTAACACGGTACGACTAAGGCTTGTTAATTATCGAATTATCTCTCAATCCAAGATTTACATAGTAATATGGGAACTCACTCTTAAACTCAAAATTAAGCAATGATTTATTAATTTCATCATAAGCCCGTAAGTGCTATATCATTTTTCAATTGCAAACATAAAAAATAAATGTAATTAAACATTTGGGTATCTTTCATTAAATATTTTGAGCATTTAAAAAATATCTGTCATCGGATCTCTTTGAATGCGTTCATTACTTTTATTAACGTTTCTAAGAAGCAACAAGGTTCTCAAAGCAGTTTTTGTTTTGTTTTTCGATTTAGACATTTGGCACCCGGGTGTTGGGTTTTGCTGCCTTTCTAATGCCGTTGGGGGTTACTCTATCGACTTTTGGGGCCGCAAATGGTACTGCATTCACTTCGGGGAGGTATGCTTTGTGCAAAAATAATCCTCTTCTGCTTGTATTTATATTTTTTCGCACTTAACAACTTCGGTTTATATTCAAAACAGTTTGCCTTTTGTAGTTTAGTTGGTTTTGATGCTGATCTTGTTTTGTTTTGTTTGTTTTTTGGGGGGTGGGGTAAATTAGTTGTTTCTCGTTGATTCGCAAGGAATGTAAGTAGTTGCCATTTTTTTAATATTATTGTTGTAGAATTGTCGTACATTGTTTACCAGAATTGTATTTTATTTTACATGCATGAATTCACATTGGCTTTTGTATGATTTTGTCACCAAACACTTTCTTGAAAAGGAGTTGGTGGCTTTATTTGGATCGTCACTCCTTTGCTTCTAATTTAATCATGGATCGCTCTTTGCTCACTTTGCTTTCTGATGCAAAAATAATAATATCCACTGCTTCTAGGTTCTAGAATTTTGAGTGCATAGAATGCTATATGGCTCGGATATTTTCATTCGCAAATTGATAAATGATTTGGCTTTTCAATGGCAGGCTTTGCTTCGTGGCTGCTCGAGAAGGACATATGGTTGATGTTCTCTCCTTCGTCCACGTCAAGAAAATGACGCCATCGCCAGCGCTTCTATTCAACGTAAGTTCTGAGACGGATGATATGGTATTGAGAGGAGGGATTTTTCCATTTTAAAAGGGGAAAAACAACGAGGGAACGCATCTTCAATCATTACTTATCTTTAAGAAAGTGACGCCGCCATTTACAAGGTTGAGAGAGGAGTGAAATGATTGATGATGTTTGCAAATGTGACGATGGCAACTAGCTAGCCCTCAGCCAGGGACTAAATCACAAGGGAAAACGATGCGGGAGAAATATGCTCGAACTGATGAGTTTCAACTATAGAAAAGTAACTTTTGTTTATCTGAGTTTCTTTTTTTCCTGCGTGTATCCCTTGAGTATAAGGATGGGACGTGGGAATGGCTGATTCCCTTCATTTTGTGGGAACTCGTTTGACCAGTAAAGACATTTGTTTCGTTATCGAGAGAGTAGAATCTCTCTTAAAAGTGTTTAATACCATCTTTCACCCGAACATGCGGGCAGATAAGATGGTATCGGGTAAAGGAAATAAAAATGTTTGTTGCACCAGACTATTTCAACCTTAATGAGGTGGGAGGGCATATTAAATTCTCCTGGATACCTATAGTGAAGAATAGAAGGCCAAAACACGAATCCTTTTGCGGTAAAAGTGAAGAAATAAATCCAAGAATGCATTTAGAAGTCCAAACCCTCATGACTTAGGCGATGCAAATGATGCAAGGGAAACTAAATAGCAGCAAGGCCAGAATACAAGCAATGAAAAGGGAAGAGTGTGGATGGAGCTTGGATTAGACTCGTCTGCAATTTTGTTAGGGTTAATTTAAGCTTAGATCATAAATATGTATATATATCACCTATCTAGCTTATCAAAGCCTTATATTTTAGAGGTAAAAAGAAAGTTGGTATGGCTTTCTATTAATAAGGAAATTGGTGTTTCTTGTCATTAATAAGGAAATTAGTATTGCTTTCCATTAATAAGGAAATTGGTATTGCTTGCCATTAATATTGAAATTGGTATTGATTGTCATTAAAAAGGAAACTGGTATTGCTTGCCATTAATAAGCGAATTGGTACGCTTACCATTAATAAGGAAATTGGTATTGCTTGCCATTAATAAGGAAATTGGTATTGCTTGTCATTAATAAGGATATTGGTGTTGTTTGTCATTAATAAGTAAACTGATATTGCTTGCCATTAATAAAGAAATTGGTATTGCTTACCATTAATAAGGAAATTGGTATTGCTTGCCATTAGTACAGAAATTTTCATTGCTTGCCATTAATAAAGAAATTGGTATTGCTTGCGATTAATAATGAAACTTGCATCGCTTGTCATTTATATGGAAATTGATATTGCTTGCCATTAATAATGAAATTAGTATTACTTGCCATTAATAATGAAAATAGTACTGCTTGTCATTAATAAGGATACTGGTATTGCCTGACATTAATAAGAAAATTACTCACCATTAATAAGGAAATTGGCATTACTTGCCATTAGTAAAGAAATTGGTATTGCTTACCATTAATAAAGATATTGCTATTGCTTTGCAGTAATAAGGAAACTGGTATCGCTTGTCATTAATATGGAAATTGATATTGCTTGCCATTAATAATGAAATTAGTATTACTTGCCATTAATAATGAAATTAGTACTGCTTGTCATTAATAAGGATACTGGTATTGCCTGACATTAATAAGAAAATTACTCACCATTAATAAGAAAATAGGCATTACTTGCCATTAGTAAAGAAATTGGTATTGCTTACCATTAATAATGAAATTGGTATTGCTTTCCAGTAATAAGGAAACTAGTATCGCTTGTCATTAATATGGAAATTGATATTGCTGGCCATTAATAAGGAACTTAGTTTTGCTTGTCATTAATAAGGATATTGGTGTTGCTTGTCATTAATAAGGAAACTGGTATTGCTTGACATTAATAAGAAAATTGCTTATCATTAATAAGGAAATTAGTATTAATTGCCATAAGTAAAGAAATTAGCTTTGCTTGTCATTAATAAAGGTATTTTTATTGCTTTCTATTAATAAGGAAACTGGTATCGCTTGTCATTATTATGGAAATTGATATTGCTTGCCATTAATAATGAAATTAGTTTTGCTTGTCATTAATAAGGATATTGGTGTAGCTTGTCATTAATAAGAAAACTGGTATTGCTTGACATTAATAAGAAAATTGCTTATCATTAATAAGGAAATTAGTATTACTTACCATTAGTAAAGAAATTAGCATTGCTTGCCATTAATAAAGGTATTGTTATTGCTTCCCATTAATAATGTAATTGGTATTGCTTGCCGTTAATAATGAAATTGGTGTTGCTTGTCATTAATAAGGAAATTGGTATTGATTGTCATTAAAAGGAAACTGGTATTGCTCTCTATTAATAAGCAAATTGGTACGCTTAACATTAATAAGGAAATTGGTATTGCTTGCTATTATTAAGGATATTGGCATTGCTTGTCATTAATAAAGATATTGGTGTTGCTTGTCATTAATACGTAAACTAGGATTTCTTGCCATTAATAATGAAATTGGTATTGCTTTCCATTAATAATGAAATTGATGTTGCTTGTCATTAATAAGGAAATTGATATTGATTGTCATTAAAATGAAACTGGCATTTCTTGCGATTACTAAGCAAATTGGTATGCTTACCATTATTAAGGAAATTGGTATTGCTTGCCATTAATAAGGAAATTGGTATTGATTGTCATTAAAAAGGAAATTGGTATTGCTTGCTATTAATAAGCAAATTGGTATGCTTACTATTAATAAGGAAATTAGTATTGCTTGCCATTAATAAGGAAATTGGTATTGCATGTCATTAATAAGGATATTGGTGTTGCTAGTCATGAATAAGTAAACTGGTATTGCTTGCCATTAATAATGAAATTAGTATTGCTTACCATAATAATGAAATTGGTATTGCTTACCATTAGTAAAGAAATTGGCATTGCTTGCCATTAAAAAAGAAATTGGTATTGCTTGCGATTAATAATGAAACTGGTATCGCTTGTCATTAATATGGAAATTGATATTGCTTGCCATTAATAATGAAATTAGTTTTGCTTGTCATTAATAAGGATATTGGTGTTGCTTGTCATTAATAAGGAAACTGGTATTGCTTGACATTAATTAGAAAAATGTTTATCATTAATAAGGAAATTGGTATTACTTGCCATTAGTAAAGAAATTGGCATTGCTTGCCCTTTATAAAGGTATTGTTATTGCTTTCTATTAATATGAAAATTGATATTGCTTCCCATTAATAATGAAATTGGTATTGCTTGCCGTAAATAATGAAATTGGTGTTGCTTGTCATTAATAAGTAAATTGGTATTGATTGTCATTAAAAAGTAAACTGGTATTGCTTGTCATTAATAAGCAAATTGGTACGCTAAACATTAATAAGGAAATTGGTATTGCTTGTCATTAATAAAGATATTGGTATTGTTTGTCATTAATAAGGATATTGGTGTGGCTTGTCATTAATAAGTAAACTGGTATTGCTTGCCATTAATAATGAAATTGGTATTGCTTTCCATTAATAATGAAATTGGTATTGCTTACCATAAATAAGGAAATTGGTATTGCTTGCCATTAATAAGGAAATTGATATTGCTTGCAATTTATATGAAAATTTTATTATTTACCCTTAATAAGGAAATTGGTATTGCTTGTCATTAATAATGAAATTGATGTTGCTTGTCATTAATAAGGAAATTGGTATTGACTGTCATTAAAAGGAAACTGGTATTGCTTTCTATTAATAAGCAAATTGGTATGCTTACCACTAATAAGGAAATTTGTATCACTTGCCATTAACAAGGAAATTGGTATTGATTGTCATTAAAAAGGGAACTGGTGTTGCCAGCCATTAATAATCAAATTGGTATGTTTACTATTAATAAGGAAATTAGTATTGCTTGCCATTAATAAGGAAATTGGTGTTGCTTGTCATTAATAAGTAAACTGGTATTGCTTGCCATTAATAATGAAATTGCTATTGCTTACCATAAATAATGAAATTGGTATTGCTTACCATTAATAAAGAAATTGGCATTGCTCGCCATTAAAAAAAGAAATTGGTATTGCTTGCCATTAATAATGAAACTGGTATCTCTTGTCATTAATATAGAAATTGATATTGCTTGCCATTAATAATGAAATTAGGAAACTGGTATTGCTTGACATTAATAAGAAAATTGCTTATAATTAATAAGGAAATTAGTATTACCTGCCATAAGTAAAGAAATTTGCATTGCTTGCCATTAATAAAGGTATTGTTATTGCTTTCTATTAATAAGGAAACTGGTATCGCTTGTCATTATTATGGAAATTGATATTGCTTGCCATTAATAATGAAATTAGTTTTGCTTGTCATTAATAAGGATATTGGTGTATCTTGTCATTAATAAGGAAACTGATATTGCTTGACATTAATAAGAAAATTGCTTATCATTAATAAGGAAATTAGTATTACTTGCCATTAGTAAAGAAATTAGCATTGCTTGCCATTAATAAAGGTATTGTTATTGCTTCCCATTAATAATGAAATTGGTATTGCTTGCCGTTAATAATGAAATTGGTGTTGCTTGTCATTAATAAGGAAATTGGTATTGATTGTCATTAAAAGGAAACTGATATTGCTCTCTATTAATAAGCAAATTGGTACGCTTAACATTAATAAGGAAATTGGTATTGCTTCTTATTAATAAGAATATTGGTATTGCTTGTCATTAATAAGGATATTGGTGTTGCTTGTCATTAATAAGTAAACTGGTATTTCTTGACATTAATAATGAAATTGGTATTGCTTTCCATTAATAATGTAATTGGTATTGCTTTTTATTAATAAGGAAATTGGTATTGCTTGCCATTAATAAGGAAATTGATATTGCTTACCATTAATATGAAAATTTGTATTACTTACCATTAATAAGGAAACTAGTATTGCTTGTCATTAGTAAGGAAATTAGTATTGCTTGTCATTAGTAAAGAAATGGGCGTTACTTGCCATTCATATGGAAATTGATATTGCATTTCATTAATAAGGAAAGTGGTATTACTTGCCATTAATAATGAAATTGGTATTGCTGTCATTAATAATGAAACTGGTATTGCTTGTTATTAATAATGAAATTGGTATTGCTTTCGATTAATAAGTAAGGGACATAGACTTAAACATGAAAGAAGGCAAAGGGCAAAAATGTATGACATATGTATGCCTGCTATGGATATCCTTTGAGTTTTAACCGCTTGAAATAGAAGATGGCTGATTTTGGTAGATGAGACAAGCGACAAACAGTGTAGTAGATAATAGTAAATTTGGCTGCTAATATCAAAGGTTGAAGAAGAGTAGACTGAATGAAATAAAGGCACAAGTAGTAAGGGCAAGGAAAATTAGCCACATGTGTGGCTATGTATGTATGTAATTAGTGGCAAATATTTCACTGCAATAGCTTAAGCATCTTCGAGGGCATATAACCTTTAAGCCTTCATTTTGGAGGTGAAGCCTTAATCCAATTGGATTGCGGATAAACAGTTGACAGCCGACTATTGTTTCTCTTTCCCAGGCTTTGATCGCGCTTTTAATGGTCATTCCATCAAATATCGGATCATTAATTGACTTCTTCAGCTTCACAGCCTGGATCTTCTATGGCGGCGCTATGCTCGCCCTCATCGTGATGCGATTCACTAAAAAGGATGCATACAGGCCATACACGGTACGGAAATTTGGTAGATTTGAGTGGATTATACATCTTACGACTCGAATGTAAGGGTAACAGGATGAAGGATAATCGGATGATGACAAATAGAACTTTGCAAAAAAACGCATATATGCATAGCTAGTAGATTATATACAAGTATGTTGAAAAATAACAGTTAATTTAGTCAATTGAAAAAAACACCGAAGAAAATAGACGCCCACTTCATAGATTACCCTCCAAAATCAACCCTAAACACACTCCTCCAAAACATCCATCAAATATACACTCATCGGAAACTTCACTCAACCGCCAAACCCGAGTCTCGCTCCTCCATCTACGGTTAAAAAACTGCCCTCCTTTAATTACACACAAACATAAATTGAACCTCGATACCTCCCCCCATCCCCTTCACTACTCCCGCTGCAACCTTCAACACCCAGTCACCATAAATTACATCTTTTTATCCCAACCATCAACCACAATGGCTTTCCCTATTTTCCATCGGACATAATCAGGAATCAGCCTTGGGGCGTGGGGCTCTACTAAGTACCACTACGGTTAAATGAATGGAATCTGAGAGCAACAAATTAAGAAAGTCAAAGCTGGAATCCATGTAGATGTGGCAGACAGCTGAAATTTAACTTCAGTTTCTATAAATAGCTTGTTAAATGATAATTCCCTCGACAACTTAAGATAATTAGGGAATTATTTCTTTAGGATTGGGGGTATAATCGTTGTCGTAGAACAAAAGAATCCAATATTCATATCAATTTTCATGAGGGACTATTAATCGATTCGCTTCATTTCAGGTCCCGATTGCGATCCCGATGATTGTATTGGTGATTTCCGTGTACCTTGTCATCGGCCCAATCATCGATGCTCCCAAAATTGAGTATCTATACGCGACATTGTTCATTTTAGCCGGACTCATCTTCTACTTCCCGTTCGTTCATTTCCAGAAAAGTCTCCCTGGAATGGGTAAGAGTCGTTCGCTTGTGAAGTTTCCTTAGAATGGGTAAGAGATTTTTACTTGTGAAGTCTCCCTGGAATGGGTAAGAGTCGTTCGCTCGTGAAGTCTACTTGCAATGGGTAAGAGTCGTTTGCTTTTGAAGTCTCCCTGGAATGGGTAAGAGTCTTTCGCCTTGAATTCTCGCTTGAATGGATAAGAGTCGTTCGCTTGCGAACCTCGCTTGAATGAGTAAGAGTCGTTCGCTTGTGAAGTCTCCCTGAAATGGGTAAGAGTAGTTCGCTTGTGAACTCTCCCTGGAATGGGTAAGAGTCGTTTGCTTTTGAATTCTCCCCGGAATGGGTAAGAGTCATTCGCTTGTGAATTCTCTCTGGAATGGATAAGAGTCGTTTGCTTCTGAAGTCTCCCTGAAACGGGTTAAGAGTCGTTCGCTTGCGAAGTTCCCCTGAATGGGTAAGAGGCATTTGCATGTTAAGTAAGTGCAAATGGCAGACCTGGAAATAAGAAGTTGAACCCGAGTGTGAAGCAAATTATTTTCAGGCTTAGGAATTTGCTTGCAAGTAAGCCGCAGCAAATCATCTCCATAAATGTGTATTGTGGAGTAAAGTAGAAAAATTATAGAAAATAACCGCCACATTGGAGAAATATTTATATTTTTTAACTTTTCAAAATGGTTTCTTGAGATTTCTAGAACACCTGCTCCTGTTGATTATATGCATGCCATTTTGATAAATACTAGGCCATTATAAAGCTTAAACTGGTAATCAAGTAAGGCAATCATGGTAGTGATATCTTTTTGTTTAATTGGTTTTTGTTAATCCTTTGACATCTCTTTACACCCCAAAAGAGTAGGTGGTAGGTGTTGCAGGTTGTAACGATGCATATGAAATCCTATAATAACAATATAACTTCGGGAGATCTTGTTTCATTTTTCTTAGGGTACGTCACTACATTCTTCCAACTGCTTTTGGAAGTCGTCCCAACAGACATCATGCCTGATGCCTAAACTTCGTCCTCTTCATTTACCTCACGAAGATAAGGCTCAAGTCATCCCTCAGATCTCCTGAAGACACTTGCGAGAAATTGCAAGCTGCAAGATACCTTTAAACCGTTTCAGAAAAATCAGCCAATCTAACATTTTTGCTTTTGTTGGCAATTGACTTCTAAACTTAACTCGTCTTTAGTCTTTGGACTACTAGTAACTAGTTTCTCTATTCTTGAACGATCAAAGGATCAATTCCATATAGTATCTATATAGTTACATAGTTGACTATGAATCAATAATTGAAAGTAATGAAGTTATCTGAGGAAAACGTTTTCATGGATTCAACATACGCCTATTCAGGTATTTAACATCGATTTCAATAAATGGTTTGCACGTATTCGTTAAATAACAACTTCTAAGAGTGTTTAAGACATTGAAAGTATCATTTCCATGATATTTTTGATAATCTTTTGGTTTGGTACAGAAGAATTCGATATTTATGGCATTTGTCGTTCTAAAGATTACGACCACCTGACTAAACTTTCAGACTAGAGAAAATATTAATTCTTGTGTTTCTTTCTTGGGCTTTGGTTGTCATGTGAACACGCCCTCAACTTATGTAATGACACTGATAGCCTCAAGTTACTGCTAGGACAAATAATATGTACTTTGCAGTTACATTAATTTTTAAATTAATTTGGACTCAGAATATTTTTAACTAGGACCATTGGTGGTCTTGAAAAACAGACAAGATATGTGATTTATTGACCTACTACTTAAAGTGCCAAGTACTCTCAAATTTTGGATTCTTAATGCGCGGCTGCAGAAACTTGCACACAACAATGTTCTCAGAATATCTATGTACTTGTGCTAAGCAGTTGTTTGTTTTTTTTTCAATGAATATTGTGTCAATTTCGAGATTTATTTTTTTTAAGGTACTATTCAGTTTTTCTTATGAGCTTCGTCCGTCGAACTGTGTTGTGAAATTTTGTATAAAAAAAATCTTTGCATAAATTGAACCGGTAGTCGTAATTTATTCCAAACATATTTGCTGTCTAATATACTAACACAGCGTATGGTGTGGATAACCAAATAAATTAAAGGAGAGAGGATTAATTGGGAGTGAAAGATATCTTCAAGAAAAATCTTTGCTTTTGCATTAAAGTGTCTGTCTAAAAGCTTCCTTTAGAAGTAAGATTTTGGATTTCCCCCATCAAATCTGGTCAAAACTCGAATTAAATCTAATTTTTTCTAAACCTTTTTTGAACTGTATTGCAGTTATTTTCACTATCAGTGAATATTTTAGTTCGTGTTGTAATTTTTACATTTTAAGTTAAGGAAGGCCCGAAAAATTCTTAATGTTTTTTTATTCAAAGTGGAAAGAGTTGTGTTTAGTTTCATCCTCCAAAGTTTACTAAGTCGAAATAGTTTTGTATTTAGTTTAAAATGAAGGCTGTTACAATTTACATTTTTATCGTACACTGTTATATGTACGAGTCGTGGTGACAAACCCAATTTTGCAGTGAAAGGAATGAAATGAGGTTTGAAGTGAAATGAAGTACGTGTTGTGTTTGAGACTTGTCTTTGCTCATTCCTATAATAAATATTGCAGAACGAGACTTTGGATATATTCATTTAGAGATTGACTAAAAAGAATAAATGTCGAGACTGGAAGAAGCTTTAAATAATTGGAATAATTTCCAATTGGCCTAAGAGCCTTTAGTTATTCGAACAAAATTCCATCGTAAATTATTGAATTCTCAAATCTACCTCATGAACTACTTTGAAATATACCATACTTTTTGCGAAATGTATTATTTTTGCAATTTCATAGTAAAGACAGAGTTGAAACTTTTGTTAGAAGCAAGAATTCTTCGATTGTATCCTCAATCTCAAGTATTACTCAGATATTTTGTTTTACTCAATGACCCACAAAAGCTTTCCTGATATAAAAATGAAACTTTTGCAGTTCCATTTTGGGTTTGTTCACAGAACGACAGCAACATTCCTTACAAGCTCTGACTACGATTCAAAATGAATTGTAAAGTAGAACTTTAAAAACCTACACAAAATCTACTTGAAGGTACATTTTTGTTTGGCTTTTTTTTAATGTTATTTTGTTATAGTAGCTTTTGTGCTATCTGTGATACCCGAATTATTTAAATAAATTGTATTTTTTTGTGATGCTTTAATAGTAAAGCATAGAAAATTTCAATAAAATTACATATGCATTTTGACTTTCTCCATTATGTTCGGATACAAAATTTTCTTTTACAGTAAAAGCAAAGGAATTCTAAGCAACTGGAATTGGTTATTTTTAAAACTTGAGTCTACTCAACTGAGCTCTATTGGAAGTAGCACATCCATAGGCTTTTAGTTTAACTAGTGATAGGAAAAGATGGCCTATTATTTTTTCCGTTCATCAAACAGACCAGTTTCTTATCCCTTCATTCCCACTAGTGAGGAGGATTATAACCTAATCTTTTCTATATAAATGCTACGCAGACCAATTTCCTCTTGTCCGTCTACTATTCCAGGTCCTAACGGAATCCTCCTAATGGCTCAATTAACTCCACATTTCAGCGCTCCACTTCCTCCTAGATCTTTATAACCAGATCTGGCTGTAGAGTAGCTCTTCCTCGGCCATGGGTAATAAAGAGGATGGTGGCTTCACGCTGAGTGCCATTCAGTATTCCTCTCAGGTCAGGCTGGCTTCCGCCAATTTCGCAGGATTCTAGATCCCGACATTGGCTTTAAGTCTTAGCCACGACATCCAGGTAGCATTCTCGCCCTGTAGTGTTCTGAATGTATTTATGTGACACGCAAAGCCGAGAACATAAACCGCCGCTTCTCTATTATTTCTAGTTTCCACTCTTCTGGACTTGGTGGATTCCTACCCAAATTCACCTCCCAGTTCTTGTGCGGCAGTTTCTTCCAGATTCGTGTGTGCTCCTCTTATCACAAGAAGAGAATGTTGCTCAGTACTCGGCCCTAAGCGTCCTCTTTTGTGATGAGCACAGTCATCTTCTTTCCTCCCGCTCCATTAGCAGCAGATGCTAAGCTGATTGTCTATGGTGAGAGGACTCTTCCCACGGTCGTCAGTTAGGTCCAACTTGTCATCACCGCGGTCGTCGAGTGGGCTGCTTCTCAATGATTGTCTCTTCCACCCACACTACAAGTATCCCTAAGCCTTATTTCGTGCCTGCTATCAGTAACATCTTTTCTTACAACCTTAGTTATGTTTGCGAGCTCCATACCGGAGAAGCAAACCCTGATGGTTCTAAAGCTCATCTTTGATGAGAAGTTCTCATGTAAGACTCACGTTTCCCACCTCATTACCGCCACGCGACCCAATCTCAATTTTCTGTTCCGCAGTACAATGTGGCGCTGACCCACTCACGTTGCTTCGCCTCTACAGTACATTCGTTAATTTCAATCCGGATTTATTGTACGGTCTACAACTCCGCATCACACTTGACCCTCCTTCGATTTGATCCAATTCTGAATGGGCTTACAACTGACTAAGGGGCGTTTTCTTCTTCTAAAGTAGCCAGTCTCCGTGCGAAATACAACGCCCCTTCCATACCGGACAGGCGTTCCTTTTCCTCTGTGAAAACTCATTCGCTTCCGTCTTATGCCCTCATCATCATCTGTCTCCTGCCATGTTGGTCTCCACTCACTTCTCCCTCATGTCAGCTTGTATACAGTCTCTTCATCTAATATCGGGTCTTCCACTCCTCCTCCCCTGTATTTCCATCTCCAAAGCTCTTTTCTCGTCACTCTCTCCATCCCTCCTCATTATGTGTCCATACCATCTAAGTCTTGCTTCCTGTGTCTTCTTCGAAATCACCACAACCTTCGTTGTTCCTCTGATCCTTGTATTTGTGTTTCTGTCCTCTCTCGTCACGCCACACACCCATCGCAGCATCCTCATTCTGCTATTTATATCCTCTTCTCATTACTCTTCTTTACAGTTAATGCCTCTGCTCCATACGTTATAGTTGGTCTTACAACAGTTTTGTATACTTTTACCTTTCATTTCACTGGCATTTTCCTGTCACACAGAACCCCTGATACATCCCTCCAACTCTTCCATCCCACTTGGATCCTTTTGGTTACTTCCTTATCCTCATTTCCATCTGCTGATATTGTAGATTCCAAATACTTGAAGGCATCTACTCCCCCTATCTCCATACCATCTAACCTAATGCTTTCACCTCTTCCCTGATCTTCTTCTGTACACTTCATACATTCTGTCTTTGTTCTACTTATCTTCATCCCTCTGTTTTCTAGTACTAATCTCCACTCCTCTATTCTTTGCTCTACCTCTTCTTTAGACTCACTGGCTAAAACCACATATTATGCATACATAATGTCCCAGGGTATCCCCACAAGCACGTTTTAGGTCAACACGTCAAAGACTATGTTAAAGGAGGAGGAGCTTAACGCAGAGCACTGATGCAGCCCCACCTCCACTCCAAAACTGTGTATCATGCTTGTTCCAATCTTACATAAATTTTTCTGGCACTTTTCTTTCTCTCAAGCGTCTCCATAGTTCTTGTCTTGGTATTCTGTCATACGTTTTCTCCAGATCTATAAAAACCATATGTAATTCCGTCTGTTTCTCCATGTACTTTTCCGCCATTTGCCTTAATATAAACACTGGGGTTGTTGTTCTTCTTTCAGACATGAAGCAAAATTGACTGTTGGACATCTCCACTACAAGCCGTAATCTTTCGTCGAAAATCCTCTCCCAGACTTTCATTGTGTGAGATAGCAGTTTAGTCCCACGATAATTTTCCATCTGGTCCATCTGTTTTGTTGTTTCTCATTCTCTTAAGAGCTCTCGCGACTTCTTCCCTCTATACCTCTTGTCAGTCCTGGATATGGTGTTCCCTCATCATGGTAAGCCAGTGGGTTCTCCTCGTTCAGCAGACCATCACAATATTCCTTCCATCTCGCTTGTATCTTTCCTTATTCCCTTAATATAATACCAGATGCGTCCTGTATCTGCTTCACATGGTTTACATCCTGTGTTACCTTGTTCATATTTCTTGCTATCCTGTATATCCTCTTTTCCCCTTCGGTTGTTTCCAGCTCTTTATACAATTCATGACTAGCTTCTGCCTTCGTTATTGCTACTGCTTTACATGCGATCTTTTTTGCACTTTTGTACTCCATTCTATCCTCCCTAGATCTGCTATTCTCCCAAATATTCATTGCCCCCTCCATTAAAACCAGTGGTATCTTCCTTAAGAAAGCGACTCCACTCTTCTCTACCCTTTCATTCCCTCTGTCCCCAGTTTATTATATCTCTTTTACGCTTATTCCTCCGTGGATGATGAGGTCACAAGAATCAGCAACCAGCTCTTCCCAGGGAAAAGGTCCTTGAAGCCGCCCGGCTACAGTTCTCCTTTCAGAATTTCTTAGCCATATATTCGCCCATTATCAGGGCATGGCCTTCTTCGCCGATGGCTCTCGCTCTCTCAATACCTCGTCTGCTCCAGTTGTTAGGGAGAAGATGCATCGGCGTTCCTTTCATTGCGTACTGCCCCAACCCTCCCTGGGTATTCGTATATGGCAGAGCTGTACGACATCCGGGAGGCCCTCCATACTATCTGCCTACTCCATCCTACCGAATTCATGCCATTTACGGATTTTCAAAGCACGAGTTCTATCTATTCATACTGGTCTCATCCCAATCATCTGACCACCGAAATCCGATTGCTCTTGTGTGAACTTTCAACCGACACACAATAAACTTGTCACTTGTTGGACGTCCTCACACGTTAGGGTGACTAGCAATGAAGCGGCTCACCAAGTTGCTCTGCTGGTTTCCAGCCCAGTTGCTCTTCCATTCAGTGATCCTCCACATGTTAAGGAGATCCTTAATGCACAATGGCTCCGTGCTGACAAACCCCACCTCGGTTACTGGGCTTCATCCTTCCACCAGTCCTGCCATAAAGAGATGGGGCTGGACCACCTCCGCCAGGGTTACACCAGGCTAAATCACGGATACTGTATATATCTCGCGATCTCCCTCCAACATGTACCACCTGCCGTACCAGACTTGCCGTCTTTCACGCACTTGTTAAATCTCCTGTGCATTCCACTCTCGACACTTTTTTCCCTTTCTCTCTTTCTACCCGGACTCAGACCATTTGCGCTGAACTCCGGCCGCTGGCCACTTGTATCTCCGTTAATAATCCCATCACCTTTCTCTTCCGCGATAAATCATCCTCCCCCTCCCTTTCATATAACTGCACATTCTCATTCCCTTCCCTACCCCAACTTCACCTAACAGTGAAGAACTTCACTCACTATGACCCATATGCGTCAATCGTTCGGTCAAAGCAACCTCCATAAAGGAGTGCAATGACAACGAGGCAACATCAAGCAAAAAGTAAGGAGGGATCTGCAAAGAAATTGCTGGAGAGAGACTAAGTGGAAATGGGGAAAGATATATAGCCGCAGGTCCTCCTGCTTGCAATACTGCCTCAAGGGCTCGCCGTTCCTCCAGGTTTCGCTTGTAGTAGGGGCATTGCCCTTCTTATACATCCCCCCTTTGCAGAATGCTTTACGAGAAGTCTGTCTCCTCCCTCTCACCGAATTCGTGTCTTACACATATTTCCGGAGCGCCAACCCCCAAAGAGGCGTCTCCTGTAGACTGCACGCCCCTCCCTTCCCCAGGCCATCGTTTTGCCTGAAACTAAAATGAGACTATCTTGATTAGCCCCAACACATATACGCTCCTTCTCGTTCTGCGGTCTTTCTTGACTGACTCCCACCTCCAAGTGAGGGAGGTTAGTAGGGCCGTGACCAAGCGGACTTTTATCGAGCACACGCTCCAGTCTAGACCTGCTGCTCCATTTATATTTATTTATTATTTTAATTATTCTTTCTGGCTATTGTTTCTCTCATTTTCCTCTCCATTTCCACACTTCCTTAGCACCCGTTGAGAAATCCCTGAGTTCCCTTTTATTCAACCCATAACACCCATTGACCACTCCCGTAACCCCCTTTTATCCATCCCGAAAGGAGGTAGCATCATTTGGTCTAGATCGTCACGTAGCGCCAAATGAGCCCTCTTGCAACACCCATTGAGCAGTCTTAATAGCGAGGGCGGAGCTTTGTTATTTTTTCTCAGGCAGGAACACATTAAACCGTTTGAGCCCACCTGTAACACCTTCGAGGCCTCCCGAAAATTACATACTGGGTATTGCAAAAGTCTTCTTACATTCGTTATGACGTTCTCAACAAAGGACACAATGATAGTTTAGATGCTATTAGATACGTTTTTATATATAAATATGTGTTTAAATTGTCGGAAAAATCGGCGAAAAGTTTTAACTTTTCTTATGCCGATTTTTGTCCCAGTGGAGAAATCAGATTTTCCTTTTTTGCTTGAGGAGTTTTGGAAATCTTGAGTAAATCATGGGATTCTAATGATCTCACTCTACGGGACTAGTAAATAAATTGCAAGCTATTGAGACCAAGCACAATGCTTTAACTTAAATAGTTTAGCCGTGAGGATTTTTTTAATTTTTTTTAATTCAAAATAACGTAAATTTATGGTTCAGTATCTCCTAGACTTTGCCCCAAAGCTCAGAGATGGATGAGAATAATCCATTTTTCGCTTTAAATAAAAAAATCATTAAAAATTAGCTATTAATCTCAGCACCTTCATTCTTATATCACTGAAAGGAGGAGACACCGACACGTATTTTCTATTTAAAACAAATTATGGTTAGGCCAAATACTAATCGCACAAATGATGAAAATTGATAAATGAGTGATAGATAAACGAAATTCGTAATTTAACATCCGCTTTCTAGATTAAATGGAATATATGGTCCCATTTCTGACCTTTGCAAAAGAAATAAAACTCCCATCCAGCGAATTGATCTCACGAATAGAATCGGTTAGGGTGAAATTTCGCGGATATTTTCTCTTAAACCGGAGTAAATTGACTGCTTTTAAATTAAACCCCCGAAAATCAAATTTATCCCAAATTGAAGGATGAAATTTTAAAAATAGGAAGGTTGCTATATATTATTTGAAAGGGAATTTAATACAAATATAATGGTATAAAATAAATGCCCCTGCCCAGCACCACCGCCCTTGAGCACCACCACCAATATCATTGCCCCTGCCCACTACAAGCACAACCACCTCTGCCACCACCAGCACTACAGCACCTGCCCAAAAGCAGCAAGAACCGCATAGGCAAGAAACTAGGACCCCTAGCCACCCACCACCACCGCACCTGCCCACCATCAGGACCCCTACCCACACACCAGCAGCACCCCTACCCAACACCAACACCACCCCTACCCACCACCACCATCCCAAAGGCAAACTCTCCAAAGTCTCCTAAACTCGTCATTTAATCTGCAACCAAGATTACATGTTACATTGTGCAATTTATTCCTGTACATTCACTCATTTGATATCTAAATTGATGAGAAATGTTGAAAACTAAAGATAGTTAATTAGATAGTAAATAAAGAGATAGTTGAATGATGATTCCAGGTCTTCAAGAATAAGGAAAAGAGAGAGAGAGGGAGAGAGAAAAAAAGTCGAACAGACAGACAGAGACAGGGAGAGGGGGAGAATGAACAAAAAACAAAGCGTCAAACATGTATGCCCATTTTTATCGCGGCGGTAGCAGCTTTATTGTAATATTAACCATTGTGGCCACCCTCGGCGGCGACCACGCGCTCCAGGCGAATCTTGAAGGTCGCACCCACGTTGCGGACGAAGTCCTTCCTCATGCTGGCCCACACGCAGTTGACGGGGGACTTAAGCTCGTCGACTTTATTGTGGAGGACCTTACAAGACATGCCCTTAACATGCGCCCATACGCTGTAGTCGAGGGGATTGAAGTTGGACGATTGTGGCGGCCAAAAGTCCTTCGACCAGAAGATCAGGTTCTACCCCAAAAATTCTTGCACAATCTTGGCCGTGAGGATCAGGGCACCGTCCTACTGAAAGATGTAGTACACCTTCTTCGTGATATTTAGCGCCCAGGGCAGGGCTTTTTTGCCTGTAATCGGCCACGGTGAGCCTGTAACCGTCCGCGAACCAAATCGGCGGCCTCTTCTCGTTATTCGAAGCCACGACGCAGAGTATCATCAAGGAGGACGGGAACTTGGTCGTATACATTTAGCAGAACTCGGAGACATCCTGGCCAAAGCTTACCACGTGATCCTTCTGCTTGTTGAAGACTGGATCTAGCGTGAACGTTTTTTTCAGCCTAAGAACTGAGAATTCAATTGTCATGGATTTTCAATTCATTGAGAAGGCGACGACATGGCTTCTGACGTTGTTCTCGCATATGGTCGGTGATCAGAGGCCTTTCCACCTACCTCAAGCTCTTGGCGCCCTCCTCCTTTACGGCCCTTGACACCGTGGCCCCCGAGATGTTCTTCGTTGCAAGCACAGTCATTTTGAGCTTCGAAGATCTTTCGAAGGCCTTTCTCACAGCAAAACGATTGACAACCTGAGGTCTGCCTGAACGAGGTCAATCTTTGAGGCCTTTTCCGTTCTTGAGCCTCTCAACGACTCTGTGGGCGGTCATCCGACTGATGTTGAGCCCTTTGGCGATGTCAGACTTGTTGTGGCCCATGCACAGGAGAGCAGAGATCTCGATTCTCTTGGATTAGATTCTACGCACCACCTGTACACAAAGGAAAACATGTTTCAGTGACACGTGCTGGAAAAGTAAAACTTTAAGTTTGGTTGGAAAAACGTTTTATATTACACGTAAACCTCTGGAAAGATAAAAAACCGAGTTAACATAACTTTAGCAAAATCAGGTACAAATTCAAAGTTTTAGGATCAAAACGGAGTTTTATTTTCATTTACTTTGGTAACAAACAACTAGGAAATAACACTTTTAACCTTTTTCTCCTCCCATAAAAAAACTCAAACCACC
Organism: Ceratothoa steindachneri; assembly: GCA_963969495.1. Lineage (NCBI taxonomy): Eukaryota > Metazoa > Arthropoda > Malacostraca > Isopoda > Cymothoidae > Ceratothoa > Ceratothoa steindachneri. Next base: position 196,963,949 of record OZ018323.1, on the reverse strand, counting down.
TTTGAGGAATTTTTTACGTATATGAGAAATGAGACGAAACTGCAGTTTTGTAAAGGCAAGATAAAGAAACATTGGAAAACACGAGGAACAATGAGAGAAAAGGACGACACAATAAAGGCAATCACACTGAGAAGACAGAAATAACGACAGGAGCAAAATTTTAAATTTTTGTCTTAGATTGAGGTAGAAGTAAGCTTGAGAAGTTTATTATCCGAGCTTTCGGACTTAAACGAAGTCTTTCGGAGATATTAAATGCGTGTGGTCAGAGTACAGAATGCTCAGACCGGTAGATTGCGACTGCAATTATTTAATTATCAGTGTTGAAAAGTATCTTGATTTGATTCAAGGGGGGGTCAATAAGTTTTGCGAATCGGTAGGGCAAAACAGAGGAAAGGGGATGGCTGTTTGTGGGGGTGTTAGGACAAATTATGACAAGTCAGGACCTGCAGCCGCATGCTCCTGCCTCGTCTATTTAAGAAGCAGTAGCTGATCTCAGATCGTCAGTCACAAATTTTTCAACAATGGACAAGGTTGAGCACCGCGCAGTGATTTAGAGATTTGACCAAGGAAGGCAAGAATGCAAAAGAGATCCATGAACGCATGGTTGCAGTGTACACCGACACCGCCCCTTCCTATGCAACCATTGCTCGCTGGAATAGGGAGTTCCGCCATGGTCGTGAGTCCCTTGAAGATGACCCCCGTCCAGGACGCCCGTCAGACGTGACCAACGAGGACAATGTGACCCGTGGGGAGAGGATCATCCTCGAAAATCGACGGGTGATGGTCGAAGAAATGGAGCGAGAACTTAGAATTTCACATGGAAGTGTTATCAACATCATTCACGACAATTTCACCATGACCAAGGTCTCTGCCCGTCGGGTCCCTAGAAACCTCACGCCCCATGAACGACTTCAACGTCGTCAAAATTTGGAGGAACTGCTGCTCCTGTGCAACCAAGACCCAGGGGATTCGAGTCACGGATAGTGACAGGTCATGAAACGTGGGTCTATCACTGAGATCCCGAGATCAAGCTCGAAAGCATGGCCTGGAAGCACAGGGGCTCTCCGACCCCCATCAAGTTCCGGACCCAACTCTCAGCCGGGAAGATCATGACCACCATCTTCTGGGATTCTGAGGGAGTGTTGATGGTGGACTATGCGCCTCGTGGAAGGACCATCACAAGCCAATATTACGCCGAGGAGCTGGCTGGGTTGAAGAAGTGCATCCGTCAGAAGCGGCACGGCAAGTTGACACGTGGTGTCCTGCTCCTCCACGACAATGCCCCTGTCCACAAGGCCAGCGTTGCACAAGCTGCCCTGCGGAGGGCAGATTCAAGGAGCTCAACCATCCCCCCTACAGTCCAGATCTGGCCCCTAGCGACTACTTTTTATTCCACCAGCTCAAGGCTGCACTGCGTGGAGGCCGGTTTGGGGATGATGAAGATGTCCAGCTCGCCGTACAGGAGTGGATCGAACAGCAATCGGGAGATTTTCGGTTGTTGGGAATTCGAAGCCTCAGGGACAAGTGGCGCAAGTGCATTGAAGTCGAGGGTAGTTATATTGAAAAATAATAAAACACTTTTCCTCATACCTCGTTTCCTTATATCCGAATGGCAAAACTTATTCACCGTTCCTCGTACTATAGGTTTTAAATGAACTTTGCGGCAATATCCTAGATAGCTTTAAGATCACAATAAACATAAAAATCTATATTTCGTTATTTAAGGGAATGAAGTTAAATGCTTACACGAAGTCTAAATTTTGCCGACGAATTCCTTAGGCCTAAATCTGGGTGACGTTGGGAGAATACGTAAATTAGAAACAAAGAGTTAATACAAATATATATTATTGAATAAACAGATAGATTATTTCAGGATGAATTTATACAGTAACAGTTTATGATTGTATTGAGAATTACGTATGAATTAAATTTACATGAGTTAACGGGAATGGATTTACAATTGGTAAATTTGGTTTGGTAATATTTTTTTCAAATGATGATTGATAATTGGTAATTGGTAAATAGATTATAACAAATGATGATTGATAATTTGATTATAATTGGTAATTGGATAATGGTTAAATAAATTGTATTATAAGTAATTTTTAAATAGTAATTGTTAAATAGGTTGATAAATAGATTATAAGTAATTGGATGATAAGTGATGGGTAAATATTGGTAAATAGTTTGTTTATTAGTTTGATAAATAGATTATAAGTAATGGATAAATAATAATTTGTAAATAGTAATTGGTAAATAGTTTACTTTATAGATTGGATTATAAATTGGATTATATTAGGTTGAGGAATAAGTTCTTGCATTTTTTTAATGTTGTGTTGATTTAAGTTATGCTTACGTAATTTGTGCACATATTGAGAAACAATAATAAACAATGAGAGCAAAATTTGCAAAGGTTAGGCTACGTCTCTTAACAGTGTAGAATGTTAGGGTTTTGCTTAGGCTACATCTTAAAGTTGAGTAATAAGTCATTGCGGTTTATTTAAAAGTTGTGTTAATTGATTTTTTGTTCTGTATCCTTAAAATGGAATGTCAAGTTGAAGGAAAGGCGCATTTTTGACACTTGTTGTTATTCATTTTCAATCGAGACGGGAACATTGCAAACGCAGCCAAAGCTCGTCACGATATTTGTGCTGTGTACGGAGAAAATGCTTTAACAAAAAGGACAGCTTAATGGTGGTTTTCACGTTTCAAAAACGGTCATTTCAATCTTAATGACGAAGAACGTTCTGGTCGCTCCATTAAGTTGGATGAAGATCAATTGAACGAACTTCTTCAAGAAAATCCTCGTCAATCGACTAGAGAATTGGCTGTATAATTGGCGTGTGATCAGAAAACTGTAGTGAATCACCTTCATTCGATGGGGAAGGTTCAAAAGCTCGGTGCATGGTTTCCGCACACTTTGAGCGAAAGCAACAAACTTCAACGCTCCACGATTGCCGCAGGTTTGCTTGCTCGTCACAAGGCTACTTGCGAATATGACAGATTTCTTCCCTGCATCATCACTGGCAATGAAAAGTGGTGTTTATGTCAACATGAACCATCGAAAACAATGGCTTGGCCCCAATAAAAAAACATTCCGCGATTAAAGCAAGGACTTCATCCACGGAGGACGATGCTGTGTGTGTGGTGGGATTGTCAAGGCATTATTTTTTATAAGCACCTTGCAAACAACGAGATTGTCAATGCAGAACTCTACATCCAACGAATGTATCGACTCGCCGAAGGTATTCGTGAAAAGCAGCCTCATCGACGTTATGGGGTCCTTCTGCAACACGACAATGCTCATCCTCACATTGCCAATATGACAAAAGACGCCATCCAAATGCTTAATTGGAAAATCCTTCCGCATCCTCCATATTTGCCAAACTTGACTCCATCGTATTTCCATCTGTTCCGAATGCTCCCCAACAATTTGCGCGGCGTTTCGTTCAATACTGATGTGGAATTAAGAACCTGGTTAGACGAATTCTTCGAGTCAAAATCCAGAGATTTTTATTGCAGAGGCATCAAAAAACTAGTTGAACGTTGGGAAGAAGTCTTAAATAACAACGGAGAATACATTATTGATTAAATTGCATATTGTTATAAATGAAAAATGAAGTTTTTCTAAAACCGCAAGAACTTATTCCTCAACCCAATAAATTGGATTATAAATTAAATTATAAATTGGATTATTAATTGGTAAATGTGTAATATCGGAGTTGAATGGGTCTGTAAATGAGACAAAAGAATCAAGCATTAATTCAGGATTTGGGGGGAAAATATTTAGCTAAACAATTACAATTCAAATATTTACAGACCTGTTTACCGAAGCAGCCGAGCTAAGGGAATGAACCTCATAGCTTAATTTTAAGACGCTTGGGAGAGCGGGAGTAGCAATTTCCGGATTTATGTCAGGGTCACCAACCCTTCTTGGATTATATATATATATATATATATATATATATATATATATATATATATATATATATATATATATATATATATATATATATATATAGTTAGTTAGTTAGGGATAATTATTCCATTTGTAGGGGTGTAGACCGCTACAATACCTAAGTAAAAGTATTGTTACCCCCACAAAATTTTGCTCAAAGTACAAGTGAAAGTACCCGAACATAAATGTACTTAAGTAAAAGTACTAGAGTATCTTATTATGAAGTACTCAAGTAGCGAAAGTAAAAAGTAGTGACAAATAGTAAAGTACCCATCACCTATAAACTATTCAGTATACTGCACAATAAACACTTTATACGCGCTGTACTGACCTTTATATATTGGAATTCAGTTAAACTAGATGTTATATGTTGCAATTATATGTTCTGAATGTATTATGGATGTTATAGTAGATTAAACCCTATATAAAGGCACAGTTTGAATATACCTTACTGCTCATTACTATCATTACAATAAAAAGCTTGTAAGGCAGCTATGCTCACCACTACTCATTACTATCATTACAATTTAATCAACTATTATAGATAAAGTCATAGGAATTGAGAAGTTTGATGTACCTACTTCGGATACTCACGCTGGCAAATTATGGAAGCTTTGGTATAGAAATTTCTGCTACTTCCTTTCTTCAATATCTGCTCATTCTCCAGACAAGTTAGAAGTGCTCTACTTGTGCATTGGTCCTCATGTCGCGGATGTAATAGCGGGCTGTGCCGATTTCCCGAAGGCTATTGAATTTTTGCAAGCTGTCTATATTAAGGCTACCAGTGAAATTCATGCCAGACATTTGCTTTCTACTTGAATTCAACTTCCAGAAGAATCGATTGACTAGTACTTTCAAGCTCTCAATTTTCTTGCTGGGGATTGCAACTTTCAGGATGTTACTGCTGCAGATTACCGTGATGAGAGTATCAGGGATTCCTTTATACGAGGGTTTAACTCTTCGAACATTCGTGCACGACTCCTTGAAAATCAAAAGCTTAAATTTACTGATGCTACTCAACGAGCTCGAGCATTAGAACAAGCATTACTGAGATCTAAATCATATTTAGTTACTCCCGGTCATGTACATGCTAGCGTGGTGGCTGTTTCCGGTACATCTATGACCTCTAGTAAATAAAAAGAATGTGAAGAAGTTAGCCCTCCACTTACAGCAGCTGTTTTAAAAAAAAATAAAAAATGAACCAAACATGATACCATTGTGGTGGTCGTCGACATCCTGAAAATGACCGAACACTTAGTCTAGCTCACGATGTAATTTGTCGTAAATTTGGGAAGCTTGGGCATTTGCAAAAGTTGGTAAATCAAAATCTAAACGTCCGGTTTCACTATCTTCTGCCATGCTTGCTTCCACCTGTGCTACCAGCGGCTTGCTGTTGCCTACTTTTCCTCTTCAGTTGAACGAAGATTCTCATTTACCCCAAGGTCTGAATTACAGGGGAAGTTGTGAGAATTTTATAAATGAGGTTGTAGTACAAGCTATGCATATCCCACTCCATGAACGATCGTCTGTTGTTTCGATGGCGTCTTCTTCTTTCTCATTAAATCTTAAAGGTTTTTGTATTGTTAACGTTTCGATGAATGGTGGCACTTATGAGAATGTCGAACTACTCTACTTCCAAACGCTGGTACTGATATTATTCTTGGCTTACCATTTTTAAGAGTGTATAAAAGCGTTAACTTAAATTATGGGGCACAGAACCATCCTTAAATGTGTGTGGACTGACTAAACTAAAGATTCCCCCAGGTAAACTGTTTCAAAACTTATCCTCGGATTGCACTCAGATTGCTATCAAGTCTCGCCATTACAGCAGAAAAACGAAAGAACATGACAGCAAATCTAAAGCGTTTCCTGGAAGCTGCTTCTAAATACAATCTATACCTGAATTCTGAGAAATCTAAGTTTTCTCTAACCTGCATTAATATTCTCAGTTGCCAAATTTCTGATGGCAATCTGACACCCGATCCTGAACGAATGAGACCTTTGTTAGAATTACCCGTACCATCTAGTAAAATATTCTTGCAGCGTTGTTTGGGGTTATTTGCATACTATGTACGCTAAGTGGGTTCGCAACTATTTAGAGAAAGTACGGCCTCTTGTAGATCGCTGCAGATTTCCTTTATCTCTTCAGGCTATTCAAGCATTTGAAACTTTAAAAAGTGGCAATGCCAAATCTTCAGTGAAAGTTAATGATGAAGACGCCCCCTTTTCCATAGAAACGGATGCACCAGATAATGTAATCGGTGCCACTGTAGCGTACGAGAAGCGCAGGCGAGCGGCTTATAAGCTTCGCTGAATGAGTCTTTTTCTAGACTCAGGATGGCCGAGTGGATTCACTGCTGGTTAACAGTGGTCCAGCGACGCAGGAAGCTGTTCGCAACTCGCCTACGCTAATATTTTTTTTATTTGCCCCCTTTCCTACTCCCTTCTATCTACACCACCTTATCACAGTGCGGACGATATATAGGGAGGTTTTTGTAACCTGCTTATAGAAGGGGTACGTCACCAGATTATGATATCACTGCAAATCACCACCTTTATTAAGGGAAAGACTAGTTCCAGTTTTTGAGGTGAAGAATGGCTTTACGGCGATTTATTTATCGGACTCAAAAGATCATTATTTTTAACGGTGTTCCTCTTGACTGGGCTTGTCGAAGGTTCAAGGCAAAGATGGACTAACAAAATAAACTCTTTATTCTAATAATGGAATCTTATGATTACAATCGTCGAGAGAGACGGAGCATATTCAGCGAGAAACTAGTAGTCTGTATATTATTCGACGTTATTTAAAGTTAAAGGAGAGAGAGAAACAAGTCTCGGCGGATTTAAACGACAGCTTGAATGCGGACGTATTCGTTATTATTATCTCTGACACTTTCTGATTAACTACCTTCTTAACTGACTCTTCTTTCTATTTATAGTTGCAATCTAAATCCAGAAGGCGTGGCTTATACATGGGACGGCTATCGTCGGACAGCCTACCTCCGTTTCTTATCCTATCCCCAATCTCTGGGAGAGGGGGGGGGGGGCTAGGAAGTCTGACTACAATGTGTGTACGCTTACATGTTAAACCTTTATTTGTCTTTTGATACAACTTTCGCTGCACCATCTCTTATGGTCAGCAGCTGTGTTGACTCGAGCTCTTCCTAAATAAATATCCGTCTTTTATTACTCTCTCTCGAGACACAGCTTTATTAAACGCAGGTGTTCAACCATTTCTTTGTTCGTCTTTTGTCTCTCACGCTTCTTGCTACATATGTATATTTATAAAACCCATTTTATTTCTAATGCATAATTGGATTTATAAATTTAATAGGACATTTTTGGATTTAATAGGACCAATTCGCGTGCATTTGTGAATGTATCTTTCAGGCCTATTGAATACAGCAATTTGGGGAGGCCAAAAGCCTACCTATGCGGAATCCGACCCCTACAGATCAGTGGCTTTCTTCTCACGCTCATTAAACCGATCTGAAAAGAAACATGGCATCATTGAAAAAGAAGTGTATGCGGTGGTAGAGGGCATACATAGATGGAAACCTTTATTGGCTGGTAGACATTGTGACGTAACAACTGATCAAAGAGTTGTCATTCATGTTTGATACCAATGTAAAACGTAAAATCAAGACAATAAGATCATACGCTGGCGTATGGAATTACTTCTATTTTCCTTCGATATTCATCATCGCCCGGGTCACGAAAACGTTGTTGCTGATACACTATCACGGTTGGATTGTAAAGCCACTTCGGATATTGCAAGTCTAAAATTGCTTCATGAGAGTCTCATTCATCCTACACTCCAGCGAATGCTACATTACGTTTGTATTAAAAACTTTCCTTACTCCATCGATGAAATCGCCGTATTACTGCTGTTTGTCAGCTATGTGCTAAAATTAAACCGCGTTTCTTTAAACTAGAAAATACTTCTTTGATACGGGCAACTGCGCCTTTCCAACGTCTTGCAATTGATTTTAAGGGTCCGCTTCCAGTTTTCTCGCACTCGTCGCGTTATCTCGTTACAATTGTTGATTCAGTTTAGCCGATTTCCGTTTGAGTTTCCATGCCGTGATATGTCTTCCAATGTAGTTATTGACTCTTACAAATCTGTTTTCGTTATTTGTTCTACCCGCATATATCCATTCAGACTGCGGCCTGCCATTCATTTCCAAGTAAGGAAAAGAATTCTTACTACGTCTTGGTGTAAATAACAGTCACACTTCTCCATACAACCCCCGTGTAAATAGCCAATGTGAGCGCTATAATGGCATTATTTGCAATAGTGTAAAGTTAGCTATTGAATATCGAGGTTTGCCATTAAGTGCATGGAAGGATGTGTTACCTGATGCTATATATGCCATACGTTACTACCTTGTACCTCTACAAATACCACGCCGCATGAACGCCTCTTTGAGAGACATTCAGTTAGTGGTTCAGCCCTACCATCTTGGCTAATTGAACCTGGAGAAGTCCTCCTCGAACGGTTTGGGAAGGGAATCGCATCGCAGTAAATACGAACCAGCTATGGACGTCGTTTATCTCATTGATACTAATCCTACACCTGCCCGTGTAGCGTAATTTAGCTCCATGTCCTAGGAATATTCCACCTAATGATTCCGAATCACGAGATTCAGATGTCCTTTCCGATCCAGCTTCCCATTCAATTTCCCATCTACAGCTACTGACTTTCCTCAAACCAACGAGAAGATATTGGAAAATGAGCAAGAAAAAAATATCATCCAGACACAAGATCATGTTCATGATGCTGATAACAGTTTGAATATTCACGACAATCTGACAATACAGTTGCCTGGCCCTAGAAGATCTTTACGCGCTCATAAAAGTGTACGTCGTTTAGATTTGTAATCTTTTCGATTTCTAATTCATTTTGATGCCTTACTTTAACTTCCTTTTCTAGTGTATTGTATATATTGTAATTTTGAAAAGGATTGATTTTTTTTATGGCAGTGACTGTGATATGTTGCACTTATTCATTTATTTTGTTGCATTTATATATTGCACTTATTCATTTATATATGCCCATATGTGTTTATAGCTTGCAGTAACGAAGGCGAAATCCCCTTTCTAAATTTTAAAGAAACAGGTTTGTGGCTTTCTTAAGTTATCCTTCAATTCTTAAAGTCTTGAGACACGCATTGGGCCTTCATATTTATCGTAGGATCGATGGTCCATTGTAGAACATCTTTTCAAGTTGTACTAACTTGGCGTGGCCTTGCTGTTGTTGCAAATTAGACAATGCATCTTTCCTTCAACGTTGTGTAAAAATACTGTAATTACCATTTTTCTTCAAACACTTGTCCTTCTTCGTTCCGTTCAATTTCCTTTTTGTTCTTAGCTGGAGGAGCACTGCCATTTTAAAGATGGTGTGAATCTGATTAATGAAGACCACTTTTAATGATAAATTTTAATCAATATATGACAACCCCCTTCCCCCATTTTTTTCTGAACTACCCAAAATTCACTATAAAATATATACAGGGTCTCCCTCCCCCCAAAGGGCCCCAACTTTCGATAGGCCTCATTTCTTAATTTTCTGCAAGAATTGAATGCAACTTTGGTGATAACTAGTTTATTGTGTTTAAAAACATATCAAAACATGAGAGTCTTTGGAATTTTCTTCATTATTCTAGAGAAAGTGTTCGAGATGACCTCCATTTAGCTCTGTGCATTTCTTGAGGCGCAGCACAAAGTTGTCCATGACGTCCTTACAAACCGACCGACTAATGGCTCTGATATCCTCCCTGATGGCTTCCTTGAGTTTCGTTATGGCCCTTGCTCTCCCTGATTACACTCTGTCTTTAAGGTAGCCCCAGAGAAAGAAATCTGGGGGGAGGCCTAAGGCATGGGCTGTAAAGTGCCCACTCAAAATCAGTCTTGAGACTGATCACGCGGCCACCAAAGTTCTCTTTTAGCCAATCACGGGACAGGTTTGAGGTGTGAGAGCTTGCTTTATCTTCCTGGAACCAGAACTTCCCCATAATGTCACTGTCACGTCAGATTCCTGGAAGAAGAATGGTCCGATGATGCCTCTGGCTGAGATTGCAGTCCATACCGTGCACTTAGGGGAGTGTAAGGGCTTGGTGGCTACCTCATTGGGTCTGGAGGTTTTCCAGAAGACATTTGTCTTCGAGTTTACCTTTCCTTCAATATGGAAGTGAGTTTCATTTGAAGTCCAAAGAAGGTTAAGGAAAGTTGGGGTCTTCTGAATCTTCTCCAGTATCTTGACTGTCATAGCTTTACTCTGCTCCTTGTCTGAGGCTGTAAGGGTCTGCTTCGTCTGTATTCTGTATGGGTAGGCCTTTACATCCATTACTAGCAGTCTCCCTCTCCTGCAAGTCTCACGTGATATACCGAGGGACTGACTTCGCTTGCGCACATAGCGTTTTGGACTCTGCTGAACTGACTCTCTCACGCTCTCGACCAGTTCAGCTGTACGCTTCCTGGAGCGTGTTGAATGGCTTGAACGGTTGTCACTGGCTGCATTGAGGTTCTCCACGGTTCCATAATTCTCAAAGTGGTCCAACCAGTCCTGAATTCTGCTCTTGAAGGGGGCTTTTTCACATTAGAGCCGATGCACGAAAGTGTCCTGCACTTTCTTGAACGAGCCTGTCTTGTAGTAATGTTTGACGTAGTATATTCTTTGCTGGAGCTCCCATTGAGACCTAGTTGTGTTCACAGACGTTGCTTCTGTCATGTCGTGCAAAGTTAGAGTGATTAGTGAATAAATGAAGGATATATCACAAAAAGTGTGTGCAGGCACGTCTTGGGGTTCACCCTGTATTACAAGATATCCAACTCCAGATGTCCAAGTTACAGGGTACATTGGTTTGGTAGATCATATTGACTAACGTTTTTGTGTGTTATTTCTTTAAAATTCTGCCATATAATTATAAAAAACATGGGTAGTGTGGTACATTTCCTGAAAAAACTTTATTTCTGCGTTATATAAGATCAACTCTACGAAAATCTATGCCAAAATTCATAAAGTATATTCACAACTACAGCTAATAGTAAAAAGCTAACGGGATCCTCCCACTGAACCCTCTCAACGAATTATTCCATCACGCTCTGAGTCTTCTCTCCGATTCAATCTCCCCATGCACTTCTTTCACTCTATCTCTTGATGAAGCTATAGACAATACAAAGCCAACCACAGATAGAATAGTGATTAGCTAATTGCCCGCAATAAAAAAAAATCTCTCCTGGTTATAAGAAGTTTACTTTTAAAAACACAAATTTCGTTGCATCAAAGAAAGAATAGTTTTTCTGCAAGTCCACGGTGCGACGAGAGACCCAGAACCCTACCACAATCAAACTTAATCGAGCGGGTAAACCGAACCATTGGAGAATTGTTGAGAGTCTTAAATAAAGAACCTCGTAAATGGGATGATTCTCTTGCTAGTGCTCTACTTGCCTATAATCATTCAGTACACTCGGAAATAGAATGTACTCCTGCTGAATGTATCTTGAAAAGGTCGCATAATATTGACAGTGTGCCTTTGCTGTCAGCTGAGACCCGTAATCCTTGGGCAGCTGTACATCCAAGATATCAACCTTTCAAAGCTGCTACTTTAGTACTGAGAAAAGTTAAACTTATAGAAGGCCAGGCTGTTAATATACTAGCACCTCGTTTTGATGGACCTTACCGAGTAGTTGAAATAAATCAGAATCAGGTAACATATGAACTAATCCGATTAGCAGATGGTGTGGTGGTTAAAGCCTACCATATACAATTGAAATCCTGGTCTGAGACTCCTTAGTATCTCAAACGACATGTCCAGTTTTATGGTTCACCACTTACCAGTCTAGTTAATAATGATAGTACTGTGGAGTCTGTTGTTTGTTCCACGTTGAAAGGGATTCTTTAGAGGATGAAGATTCTAGTAGTGATAGTGATTTTCCTCCAGTCTATATGCTTAAGGTACAAAGATTGCTCAATAAAAAACACTCTTCTTTACAGATTATTTTTAAAACCTTCTGGTAATTTGGAACGAAGGTCTATGAAGAGAGTTTTGTGATTATTTGAGGAATCTTCTGATGTTCAAGACACTACTCCAATAATGTCGCCAGCAGTAATGGCTCTCTTTGAGGGATCTAGTAATATTTCAGACACTACTCCAATAATGTCGCCTGCAGTAATGGATCTCTTTGGAGGATCTAGTATTATTTTAGATACCACTCATATATTGTCTCCGACAGTAATACATCATATAACTGATGAGGGGCAGAGGTGGGTACTAAACACATTTAAACTATTTAAATACTAAATATTAAATACATGAGAAAAATGTATTTAGATACTAAATACATTTTGAAAATGTATTCAGTATTTAAATACGGAATACATTAAATATATTTAGATACTTTTAAATACATTTCAAATACATGATATATAATGACAATCGATAAGGACCATTGAAATCACAACAAAATAATATCCATTAAAATGAAATTGTATTATATAATTACTAATGTAGGATTGATGACAATTGGACTTACGAGGGGCGGTCAATAAGTTTTGCAATTCGGATATAAGGAAACGAGATATGAGGAAAAGTGCTTTATTATTTTTCAATATAACTACCCTCGACTTCAAAGCACTTGCGCCACTTGTCCCTGAGGCTTCGAATTCCTGACAACCAGAAATCTCCCGACTGCTGTTCAATCCACTCCTGGACGGTGAGCTGGACATCTTCGTCGTCCCCAAACCGGCGTCCACGCAGTGCAGCCTTGAGCTGGCGGAATAAAAAGTAGTCGCTAGTGACCAGATCTGGACTGTAGGGGGGATGGTTGAGGTCATCGAATCCGCACTCGCGCAGAGCAGCTTGTGCAACTCTGGCCTTGTGGACAGGGGCATTGTCGTGGAGGAGCAGGACACCGAGTGTCAACTTGCCGCTTCGCTTTTGACGGATGCACTTCTTCAACCCAGCTAGTTCCTCGGCGTAATATTGGCCTGTGATGGTCCTTCCACGAGGCGCATAGTCCACAATCAACACTCCCTCAGAATCCAGAAGATGATGGCCATGATCTTCCCGGCTGAGGGTTGGGTCCGGAACTTGATGGGGGTCGTAGAGTCCCTGTCCTTCCAGACCATGCTCTCGAGCTTGGTCTCGGGATCCCAGTGATGGTCCCACGTTTCATGACCTGTCACTATGCGTGACTCGAATCCCTTGGGTCTTGGTTGTACAGCAGCAGCAGCTCCTCCGAACTTTGACGACGTTAAAGTCGATCATGAGGCGAGGTTTCTAGTGACCCAACGGACAGAGACCTTGGTCATGGCCAAATTGTCGTGGATAATGTTGATAACACTTCCATGTGATATTCCAAGTTCTCGCTTGATTTCTTCGACCTTCATCCGACGATTTTCGAGGATCATCCTCTCCACACGGGCCACATTGTCTTCGTTGGTCACGTCTGACGTGCATCTTGGACAGGGGTCATCTTCAAGGGACTCACGCCCATGGCGGAACTCCCTATTCCAGCAAGCAATTTTTGCATAGGAAGGGGCGGTGTCGGTGTAAACTGCAACCATGCGTTCATGGATCTCTTTTGCATATTTGCCTTCCTTGGTAAAAAAATTGTTCACTGCGCGGTGCTCAACCTTCTCCATTGTTGAAAAATTTGCAACTGACGATCTGCAATCAGCTACTGCTTCTTAAATAGACGAGGCAGGAGCGTGCGGCTGCAGGTCCTGACTGCTCATAACTTGTCCTAACACCCACACAAACAGCTATTCCCCTTCATCTGTTTTGCCCTACCGATTCGCAAAATTATTGATCGCCTCTCGTATGTATATATATATATATATATATATATATATATATATATATATATATATATATATATATATATATATATATCTCAGGTTGTGGCTTAGCTTAGTTCGTGACTATATTTTATTTAAACCTTATTTTATAGCTTATTGCTCTTAACATTATAATCATCGGCCATTTCCCTATATTCTATATATATATATATATATATATATATATATATATATATATATACATTATTTCATTATATTCATTATCGTATTATTCAATAAAATAACCTTATTATCCAATTCAATTATTAAGCAATATTCCCTTGTTATTTGTTAGTTCAATAAATCTTGTTAAAATTATACGTCAGTGCTCTTGAAACCTTCACGCCTGAATTAGTTATCCTCTCACGTTTTCTCTTTCAACGCATTTTTATCTTTAAATTCATATAGCAAGGTTTAATGGCTGCTATCTAGGCAAGTTTGTCATTAAACAATCATCACAGAAACTATACTGAACTCTTTTGTTTATCGAAATTAAACATCATAAATATGAACTCATTCTAATTAAGGAAATATTAAAGAAAACTATCTTATTAATTACTTGTGCATAATTAAATAATATTTGTAAGATTCTATAATAATGTAAAACATTGTAAAATATATTAATTGAAGTAGAATGTACGAATTTAATCTTATTTGTAAATCATATCGAATGCACAAAAATTAAGTTCATTTGTATCTGTTATTTGCCGCACTATGTGCGGGCAGTTTATATAAAACAGAAATTGGAAATTTCCTCCGAAAATAAAATAATTTCACTTTCACTTTTTAAAAAAAATCATATTAATTAATAAATCAAAACTTTTCAAAACTTTTACTAAAGTCATAGCGGGAATAAAACCCCCGCCAAAAATAAAGGCTTGAATGCCTTAAGCAATCAACCGATCAGTAGGATCGTAATCATAATTGAATTAAACATGTTTAATTTTATTATATAAACTATGGATTTGTAATTCATAGTTTAGCAAAAATATATTAAAACAACCACAAAGAACACACAAAAATCTACATTGACAGAGCTACCCTTTCACCAGGGATCTTTTTATTCTTTCTCCTACACACCATCTATTCTTTAAACTCACCCTTTAACCACTTTACTCTCTTACTATTCTCTCTCTAATTCTACCTCTATTTCATCTCTTATTTTGTCCAATGTCCTCCAAAACAAGACTGCTTTGCTTGCCTGAGTTAGTCTTACCCTTCTCACGCGTGACCTGGTAAAGCCAACCTTAAGTTGTACTTCGCACATTATTGGTGAAATTTGTTGTTACGCGCGTTTGGTGATTGCTCGTTCAGGAATACAGATTCAGCTTACGTTCGAGAGTGACATTGCGTTTTCACGAGTAATTAGTGAAATTTCACTCGCTTCGTGCGCCGGTAGCGAGGGTGAGCTTGCTTCCGCCCTCCCCCTCCTCTTTCCACACCGGACTCCCTTTGTGGTAGACCGGAGACCTGCAGGCCTTCGAGAAGCGCCTGCACCCAAGGTAAAGTGCCATTTTGATCGGGTTGTTTTATTTTGGACAGGGACTACTCCTTTTTTTGACCTATTCTTTCTCACTGGTGATAAATATCACATACACACACACACACAAACACAGCCACACACCCTGAGTCTTCGCATACTTTTTATCTCTCCAGTTCTTATGCGGAAATGGAGGTTTAAATGAGGGAGACTCGGCGGATACCGCTGAGGACTCTCTCCGATGGCCCCAAGCCAGATCGGGGAGATGTCTTCGCCATCACTCACGGGGAACTAGGGGTAACCCTAGTACGACTCATAGATACGCACAATGGATACTCGGCTATCTGCCAAAAGGAGAGTGACTGCGAGGTCCTCACCTCTCAAAAAGCGGCCGAATCCCTAAAAAAGATCAATCTCAGACCCCACACGCCTCCACAGATTAAAACCCACCGCAGCATTATTCTTCGACGCCTCGATCCTTGGGTCGGCAGCCACAGCATCGAAGAAATTCATGCTGAGGTTGAAAAAAACCACCCCTGGGCTAAAATAGCGGAAATCCTTAAATTTAAGGATTACACGCACGTTTTCAAGATTGTGTTTACTGATTCGGCAATGGCGGTTAAGGCTACGGAGTGCGGTATGCTCCTCTTTAACGTTCGGATCTGCCCCGAGCAGGTCGAACGTGAGGAGTTTATCGACCTCCAAATGTGCTTCAAATGCTACAAGTATGAGGAGCACACTACAGCCAACTGCCCCAAAGGGAATGCCACCTTATGTTGCATCTGTGCATCGGACAACCACTTCTGGAGGAGCTGTAAAAGCACCACCATGAAGTGTCTAAACTGCGCGGGGGAACATAAGACACTCTCCATGGCCTGCTGCATCAAGAAACAGATCTTGAAAAAGAAAGCCACACAGAAAAAAACTGAAGAGGAAACGAAAGCAAACACCACTTATGCCAAGGTTGCCAAAGCTGCGGTAGCGGAGTCAAAAGCGAATCCGACATTTCTCCACGTCGAAAATGAAAACTCGACAAAAATTATGTGTTGCATATATTATGCTCATATTGCGAATCTCTCCTCCCCGGGGTGCTTTGCAGATGAGCTTAATAAGATGCTAACTAATAATGGAATGGAGAAGATGTGGTTCCCCTCGAACCCGCGGTCAGAAGAGATTCTGAAAATTAGTCTCAAACCCCAGTGCGAGACTAGTTGTCAGAAGCTCCCAACCCCCAGCAATGCCACAACCCCAGCTTCCTCCAGAGACCCCAGGATCCAGGCTGCAAAAGCACGCACTGAACTGAAACAATCTAAAGAAACTCAGCAAAACAAAACTACCCACGCAATCACACCCACAACGGTGAATAACGAAGGCACGGAGACTGGAGTTGCGAGAGCCGAGGGAGGGGCACGTTCGCCCCACTCACGAAAAACCTCGCAGCCCCAGAGACGCCCGAGATCGTCCTCTTCTTGTAAGAGGGAATCCAGGCACGCATACCATTAAAAAAAAATTAACTTGAAGGTATTCGCTGCCGAAAGGTCCCCTTTTCCTAAGGAGATGGATGCCCTTGATGTATCCGAAGGCTTAATAGCCGGAATATACAAATGGGAATTCACCTCGGACGAGCTCAGTGAAAAACAGGTCGAGGAGGCTTTACTCCAAGGCCTGATTAAACTGACTCCGGACTCCTTTGTAACCCTTACCGACGGCGAATACAGGAAAAAACGTACGGGAAGAACCATAACGCCCCCAAACACTCCACAAGGACCTAAACTCGTAAGAGAATAAAGTCCTAAAACATCATATTACACTCGAAAACCCTTAAGTGAACTACAAAATGACGACTCTAAAAATTTTACATTTGAACTCTGACGGATGGACAAACAAAAAAATATTATACGGAAACGTATTAAGACAAAGTGACCCAGACGTTATATTTATTTCTGAACATGGAATAAACGACGCTAACCAGATAAAAATCTTTCCCTACGAAGTCTTGACCAAAAATCACAGCGGAGAACGTTTTGACGGATGCGCCATAGCTGTGAAAAGAGGTCTTGACTTCAGATCAATAAGTGGACTCGACGAATCTTACCTTGCTGTGGAGGTCCGTACGGCAGTGGGACCCCTGGTCCTGGCAACGGGGTACCAACCCCCAAGGAAAGGGTATTTGCCCCTCCCAAACTTCTTGCAGTTATGTGGTCACGGCAGAACCGTTCTCTTTGCCAGTGACCTCATTGCAAGAAGCGCTGCCTCCGGTTATACGTCGACCAACCCAGCAGGCAGGAATCTCGAGACACTTATTGATAGACACATTATGACTAGAATTGGACCAGACTTCCCCACATAAATCACTCACAGGTCAGCCACCAAACCAGATATTGGGCTAACCAGCAATATGTTCCCCTATAATTACTTCATTGAGCCGGGCCCCCCTATTCCCAGCGACCACCAGGCTATCCTTATTAAAGTCTCAACCTCCCCCATTCAAATCCCTATCCCAGAGCGAAAGAGCTATGCTCGAGCCAACTGGGATAAGTATAATCAACTCCTCGAAAGTTATAACCCAGAACCCTTAAATGATGCCTCCCTTGAAGAAATTGACGAGGAGTTGGATAAATTAAATGAATATATATTAAAAGCCGACAAGGAAGCCGTCCCCCGAGTTAAATATAAAACTCTCCCTGCCCCCTCATGGACCCCTAGAATGAAAACCCTCGCGAGGGAATATAAGGAACGGATCAATGAAGTGAACCTCACTGGCCCCAACATCAACACACACCGACAAACACGACTCATACGCGACGAACTAATGACTTTTATAAGGGACCAACAGAGTGTACTCTGGAATAATTTGATTGACGGACTGAATGTAGAAACTGACTCACGTACATTCTGGCAGACGGTAAAACGACTGAAAGGCGGACAGCCAGCAAAGACTATTAAACTTATACGTGACGACACTGAAATTTCTGACGTGGAAAGAATCGAAGAGGAATTCAGACTCTTTTGGGCATCTATATTTAAGATTTCCCCGGAAGAGAATGATGACTTCGATTTGGACTTCGAAGACGAAATTATTAACGACCTGAACGACCAAATACACAGAACGCACCCTCACCATTGCGCATCACAGAACAGGGAAATGGAGGGACTCGGCGGTAGAATTACTGCCGAGGAACTCTCTATGACCTTAAAATCCTTCCGACAGCGAGCACCGGGGCGTACAGGACTGACGAAGGAGAATTTTATTCGAGCCCCGCCCAATATCCTATTGGGGCTCATGAATATCATGAACGCATGCCTAAACGTGGGATACTTCCCTGACCACTGGAAGGTAGCGAAAATGATATTCATTCCAAAAGCCGGTAAACCACCGGACAGTCCAGCTAACTTCAGGCCCATATCTCTCCTAGAATTTTCAGGGAAAGTCTTGGAGAAGATATTGGCCAACAGGGTAAACACGTTCCTCGAGAGAAACAACTCTCATAACAATCAACAACATGGCTTCCGTGCGAAGCGAGGAACAGACACGGCGCTAGCCGTAATTACCGAGAAGTTGACAAAAGTAAAATCCGAAAAACGCCATGCAAATCTGGTGCTACGCGATGTTAAAAAGGCCTTTGACAAGGTATGGAGGAGAGGCCTACAATATAAGATCCTACAACTAGGCCTCAATCCCATACTTGAGAGGATTCTTTGTGACTACGTGATGGAGAGGAGAGCGTTTCTGAGTATAAAAGATTATAGCGGCCCTGAGTTCGAACTCGAGGCGGGGGTGCCCCAAGGCGGGTGCATCTCTCCCCTGCTCTATAACATTTACACCATAGACCTTCCCCAACCCTTGACTGAGGGTTCCTTATACGATCAATTTGCGGATGATATAACAATGATATGTACGGGGCCTTATCGGAATGCGAATTTCATGGCACGAAGTACGGCAGTGGAAATGGAAAACATCAACTCTTTCGAGAGAAGATGGAAGATATCCACCAATGCCCAAAAGTTCCGTGTAATTCCATTATTCCGAAGGACTCTGGCAGACATCCGTGTGGGGGGTGCACGCATCCCATACCGCACGGAGGGCACGGTTCTGGGACTACAAATTACGACCGGTGGGTATAGGAGCCATGTAGCAAAAACTACACAGAATGCACGGAGGGACTTGGGTGAATTTTTCAAATTCATAAACCTGAGTACCTCCAACAAACTGAAAATCTATAATGCGTGCATTCGCTCAAAACTCCTGTACCCCCCGATCCCTATAAACGTAGTTTCCAAGACCCAAGTCCTTAAACTGCAAAGGGTCCAGAATAGGGCAGTATATATCATTACGGGAGCCCGAAGGAGAGAAGGGAGAAGGCAGAGTGATCTCCATGGTGAACTGGGGATGACCCCCATAAACGTGGAGCTTCACCTCAGAGCAACCAAAATCTGGGACAAGGTGCACCGGCACCTCCCTCCCGAGTTTGTACTGGAGCACATCGACTTTGACAATTTACCTAACTTAAGACGACCAATTAGTTTCAAAAGCAGTAGACTACCGAATGACTTTAACGTCGACCCAAAGTTCACTTAAAAACTAAATAACCCCCATTCATAACACAGAAAAACGAACAAAGCCAAACGAGTTAAGCCACCGAATTAGCACTTGCTTAATTTGGTTTAAAAAACACTTCCCCAAATTTTTGTGCGAAAAACGCCAAAAAACAACTAAAACAAAAAACAACACAAAAATCCAAATCTAGGTTTGAAACACCCAGAATCGAAGATGAAAATCTTCCAAAAGCCACGTAGAGATATTTTATATTAATACAAAGGCTTGAATGCCCAGCGCATTTACCAGATAGTGTATTCATATACTATCAAAAAAAAACAAAAACCAAAACGCAAAGAAAGCCAGTGATACCCTTTCACCAGGGATCTGTCTTTCATTCTACCTTTCATTTTCGCTTTCCTATCATTTTTTTCCCCTATTTCTCCTACTAAAACCCTCTTCTACTATATTTCTCACTTGTTATGTCCAATGTCCAATGTCCTCCGAAACAAGAATAATGTATACGAAGAGATTTACATATTGAGATCCATACATCTTAAGACTTTTCAAGTTCCCGCCGAATAAAGAATACTGAATCCAACAAAGAAAATTTCTTTACCATTAAAGAAATCCCTGATCACCTTTACCCAGCTTGCGACCAAACAGGAAAGAAGATAACTCTGCCCCTTTTGACTCATTGCCTCACGTAAAGAGCACTCCAGAAGAATCGATCCGGTAGCCAACAAACATCATATTACACTCGAAAACCCTTAAGTGAACTACAAAATGACGACTCTAAAAATTTTACATTTGAACTCTGACGGATGGACAAACAAAAAAATATTATACGGAAACGTATTAAGACAAAGTGACCCAGACGTTATATTTATTTCTGAACATGGAATAAACGACGCTAACCAGATAAAAATCTTTCCCTACGAAGTCTTGACCAAAAATCACAGCGGAGAACGTTTTGACGGATGCGCCATAGCTGTGAAAAGAGGTCTTGACTTCAGATCAATAAGTGGACTCGACGAATCTTACCTTGCTGTGGAGGTCCGTACGGCAGTGGGACCCCTGGTCCTGGCAACGGGGTACCAACCCCCAAGGAAAGGGTATTTGCCCCTCCCAAACTTCTTGCAGTTATGTGGTCACGGCAGAACCGTTCTCTTTGCCAGTGACCTCATTGCAAGAAGCGCTGCCTCCGGTTATACGTCGACCAACCCAGCAGGCAGGAATCTCGAGACACTTATTGATAGACACATTATGACTAGAATTGGACCAGACTTCCCCACATAAATCACTCACAGGTCAGCCACCAAACCAGATATTGGGCTAACCAGCAATATGTTCCCCTATAATTACTTCATTGAGCCGGGCCCCCCTATTCCCAGCGACCACCAGGCTATCCTTATTAAAGTCTCAACCTCCCCCATTCAAATCCCTATCCCAGAGCGAAAGAGCTATGCTCGAGCCAACTGGGATAAGTATAATCAACTCCTCGAAAGTTATAACCCAGAACCCTTAAATGATGCCTCCCTTGAAGAAATTGACGAGGAGTTGGATAAATTAAATGAATATATATTAAAAGCCGACAAGGAAGCCGTCCCCCGAGTTAAATATAAAACTCTCCCTGCCCCCTCATGGACCCCTAGAATGAAAACCCTCGCGAGGGAATATAAGGAACGGATCAATGAAGTGAACCTCACTGGCCCCAACATCAACACACACCGACAAACACGACTCATACGCGACGAACTAATGACTTTTATAAGGGACCAACAGAGTGTACTCTGGAATAATTTGATTGACGGACTGAATGTAGAAACTGACTCACGTACATTCTGGCAGACGGTAAAACGACTGAAAGGCGGACAGCCAGCAAAGACTATTAAACTTATACGTGACGACACTGAAATTTCTGACGTGGAAAGAATCGAAGAGGAATTCAGACTCTTTTGGGCATCTATATTTAAGATTTCCCCGGAAGAGAATGATGACTTCGATTTGGACTTCGAAGACGAAATTATTAACGACCTGAACGACCAAATACACAGAACGCACCCTCACCATTGCGCATCACAGAACAGGGAAATGGAGGGACTCGGCGGTAGAATTACTGCCGAGGAACTCTCTATGACCTTAAAATCCTTCCGACAGCGAGCACCGGGGCGTACAGGACTGACGAAGGAGAATTTTATTCGAGCCCCGCCCAATATCCTATTGGGGCTCATGAATATCATGAACGCATGCCTAAACGTGGGATACTTCCCTGACCACTGGAAGGTAGCGAAAATGATATTCATTCCAAAAGCCGGTAAACCACCGGACAGTCCAGCTAACTTCAGGCCCATATCTCTCCTAGAATTTTCAGGGAAAGTCTTGGAGAAGATATTGGCCAACAGGGTAAACACGTTCCTCGAGAGAAACAACTCTCATAACAATCAACAACATGGCTTCCGTGCGAAGCGAGGAACAGACACGGCGCTAGCCGTAATTACCGAGAAGTTGACAAAAGTAAAATCCGAAAAACGCCATGCAAATCTGGTGCTACGCGATGTTAAAAAGGCCTTTGACAAGGTATGGAGGAGAGGCCTACAATATAAGATCCTACAACTAGGCCTCAATCCCATACTTGAGAGGATTCTTTGTGACTACGTGATGGAGAGGAGAGCGTTTCTGAGTATAAAAGATTATAGCGGCCCTGAGTTCGAACTCGAGGCGGGGGTGCCCCAAGGCGGGTGCATCTCTCCCCTGCTCTATAACATTTACACCATAGACCTTCCCCAACCCTTGACTGAGGGTTCCTTATACGATCAATTTGCGGATGATATAACAATGATATGTACGGGGCCTTATCGGAATGCGAATTTCATGGCACGAAGTACGGCAGTGGAAATGGAAAACATCAACTCTTTCGAGAGAAGATGGAAGATATCCACCAATGCCCAAAAGTTCCGTGTAATTCCATTATTCCGAAGGACTCTGGCAGACATCCGTGTGGGGGGTGCACGCATCCCATACCGCACGGAGGGCACGGTTCTGGGACTACAAATTACGACCGGTGGGTATAGGAGCCATGTAGCAAAAACTACACAGAATGCACGGAGGGACTTGGGTGAATTTTTCAAATTCATAAACCTGAGTACCTCCAACAAACTGAAAATCTATAATGCGTGCATTCGCTCAAAACTCCTGTACCCCCCGATCCCTATAAACGTAGTTTCCAAGACCCAAGTCCTTAAACTGCAAAGGGTCCAGAATAGGGCAGTATATATCATTACGGGAGCCCGAAGGAGAGAAGGGAGAAGGCAGAGTGATCTCCATGGTGAACTGGGGATGACCCCCATAAACGTGGAGCTTCACCTCAGAGCAACCAAAATCTGGGACAAGGTGCACCGGCACCTCCCTCCCGAGTTTGTACTGGAGCACATCGACTTTGACAATTTACCTAACTTAAGACGACCAATTAGTTTCAAAAGCAGTAGACTACCGAATGACTTTAACGTCGACCCAAAGTTCACTTAAAAACTAAATAACCCCCATTCATAACACAGAAAAACGAACAAAGCCAAACGAGTTAAGCCACCGAATTAGCACTTGCTTAATTTGGTTTAAAAAACACTTCCCCAAATTTTTGTGCGAAAAACGCCAAAAAACAACTAAAACAAAAAACAACACAAAAATCCAAATCTAGGTTTGAAACACCCAGAATCGAAGATGAAAATCTTCCAAAAGCCACGTAGAGATATTTTATATTAATACAAAGGCTTGAATGCCCAGCGCATTTACCAGATAGTGTATTCATATACTATCAAAAAAAAACAAAAACCAAAACGCAAAGAAAGCCAGTGATACCCTTTCACCAGGGATCTGTCTTTCATTCTACCTTTCATTTTCGCTTTCCTATCATTTTTTTCCCCTATTTCTCCTACTAAAACCCTCTTCTACTATATTTCTCACTTGTTATGTCCAATGTCCAATGTCCTCCGAAACAAGAATAATGTATACGAAGAGATTTACATATTGAGATCCATACATCTTAAGACTTTTCAAGTTCCCGCCGAATAAAGAATACTGAATCCAACAAAGAAAATTTCTTTACCATTAAAGAAATCCCTGATCACCTTTACCCAGCTTGCGACCAAACAGGAAAGAAGATAACTCTGCCCCTTTTGACTCATTGCCTCACGTAAAGAGCACTCCAGAAGAATCGATCCGGTAGCCAACAAACATCATATTACACTCGAAAACCCTTAAGTGAACTACAAAATGACGACTCTAAAAATTTTACATTTGAACTCTGACGGATGGACAAACAAAAAAATATTATACGGAAACGTATTAAGACAAAGTGACCCAGACGTTATATTTATTTCTGAACATGGAATAAACGACGCTAACCAGATAAAAATCTTTCCCTACGAAGTCTTGACCAAAAATCACAGCGGAGAACGTTTTGACGGATGCGCCATAGCTGTGAAAAGAGGTCTTGACTTCAGATCAATAAGTGGACTCGACGAATCTTACCTTGCTGTGGAGGTCCGTACGGCAGTGGGACCCCTGGTCCTGGCAACGGGGTACCAACCCCCAAGGAAAGGGTATTTGCCCCTCCCAAACTTCTTGCAGTTATGTGGTCACGGCAGAACCGTTCTCTTTGCCAGTGACCTCATTGCAAGAAGCGCTGCCTCCGGTTATACGTCGACCAACCCAGCAGGCAGGAATCTCGAGACACTTATTGATAGACACATTATGACTAGAATTGGACCAGACTTCCCCACATAAATCACTCACAGGTCAGCCACCAAACCAGATATTGGGCTAACCAGCAATATGTTCCCCTATAATTACTTCATTGAGCCGGGCCCCCCTATTCCCAGCGACCACCAGGCTATCCTTATTAAAGTCTCAACCTCCCCCATTCAAATCCCTATCCCAGAGCGAAAGAGCTATGCTCGAGCCAACTGGGATAAGTATAATCAACTCCTCGAAAGTTATAACCCAGAACCCTTAAATGATGCCTCCCTTGAAGAAATTGACGAGGAGTTGGATAAATTAAATGAATATATATTAAAAGCCGACAAGGAAGCCGTCCCCCGAGTTAAATATAAAACTCTCCCTGCCCCCTCATGGACCCCTAGAATGAAAACCCTCGCGAGGGAATATAAGGAACGGATCAATGAAGTGAACCTCACTGGCCCCAACATCAACACACACCGACAAACACGACTCATACGCGACGAACTAATGACTTTTATAAGGGACCAACAGAGTGTACTCTGGAATAATTTGATTGACGGACTGAATGTAGAAACTGACTCACGTACATTCTGGCAGACGGTAAAACGACTGAAAGGCGGACAGCCAGCAAAGACTATTAAACTTATACGTGACGACACTGAAATTTCTGACGTGGAAAGAATCGAAGAGGAATTCAGACTCTTTTGGGCATCTATATTTAAGATTTCCCCGGAAGAGAATGATGACTTCGATTTGGACTTCGAAGACGAAATTATTAACGACCTGAACGACCAAATACACAGAACGCACCCTCACCATTGCGCATCACAGAACAGGGAAATGGAGGGACTCGGCGGTAGAATTACTGCCGAGGAACTCTCTATGACCTTAAAATCCTTCCGACAGCGAGCACCGGGGCGTACAGGACTGACGAAGGAGAATTTTATTCGAGCCCCGCCCAATATCCTATTGGGGCTCATGAATATCATGAACGCATGCCTAAACGTGGGATACTTCCCTGACCACTGGAAGGTAGCGAAAATGATATTCATTCCAAAAGCCGGTAAACCACCGGACAGTCCAGCTAACTTCAGGCCCATATCTCTCCTAGAATTTTCAGGGAAAGTCTTGGAGAAGATATTGGCCAACAGGGTAAACACGTTCCTCGAGAGAAACAACTCTCATAACAATCAACAACATGGCTTCCGTGCGAAGCGAGGAACAGACACGGCGCTAGCCGTAATTACCGAGAAGTTGACAAAAGTAAAATCCGAAAAACGCCATGCAAATCTGGTGCTACGCGATGTTAAAAAGGCCTTTGACAAGGTATGGAGGAGAGGCCTACAATATAAGATCCTACAACTAGGCCTCAATCCCATACTTGAGAGGATTCTTTGTGACTACGTGATGGAGAGGAGAGCGTTTCTGAGTATAAAAGATTATAGCGGCCCTGAGTTCGAACTCGAGGCGGGGGTGCCCCAAGGCGGGTGCATCTCTCCCCTGCTCTATAACATTTACACCATAGACCTTCCCCAACCCTTGACTGAGGGTTCCTTATACGATCAATTTGCGGATGATATAACAATGATATGTACGGGGCCTTATCGGAATGCGAATTTCATGGCACGAAGTACGGCAGTGGAAATGGAAAACATCAACTCTTTCGAGAGAAGATGGAAGATATCCACCAATGCCCAAAAGTTCCGTGTAATTCCATTATTCCGAAGGACTCTGGCAGACATCCGTGTGGGGGGTGCACGCATCCCATACCGCACGGAGGGCACGGTTCTGGGACTACAAATTACGACCGGTGGGTATAGGAGCCATGTAGCAAAAACTACACAGAATGCACGGAGGGACTTGGGTGAATTTTTCAAATTCATAAACCTGAGTACCTCCAACAAACTGAAAATCTATAATGCGTGCATTCGCTCAAAACTCCTGTACCCCCCGATCCCTATAAACGTAGTTTCCAAGACCCAAGTCCTTAAACTGCAAAGGGTCCAGAATAGGGCAGTATATATCATTACGGGAGCCCGAAGGAGAGAAGGGAGAAGGCAGAGTGATCTCCATGGTGAACTGGGGATGACCCCCATAAACGTGGAGCTTCACCTCAGAGCAACCAAAATCTGGGACAAGGTGCACCGGCACCTCCCTCCCGAGTTTGTACTGGAGCACATCGACTTTGACAATTTACCTAACTTAAGACGACCAATTAGTTTCAAAAGCAGTAGACTACCGAATGACTTTAACGTCGACCCAAAGTTCACTTAAAAACTAAATAACCCCCATTCATAACACAGAAAAACGAACAAAGCCAAACGAGTTAAGCCACCGAATTAGCACTTGCTTAATTTGGTTTAAAAAACACTTCCCCAAATTTTTGTGCGAAAAACGCCAAAAAACAACTAAAACAAAAAACAACACAAAAATCCAAATCTAGGTTTGAAACACCCAGAATCGAAGATGAAAATCTTCCAAAAGCCACGTAGAGATATTTTATATTAATACAAAGGCTTGAATGCCCAGCGCATTTACCAGATAGTGTATTCATATACTATCAAAAAAAAACAAAAACCAAAACGCAAAGAAAGCCAGTGATACCCTTTCACCAGGGATCTGTCTTTCATTCTACCTTTCATTTTCGCTTTCCTATCATTTTTTTCCCCTATTTCTCCTACTAAAACCCTCTTCTACTATATTTCTCACTTGTTATGTCCAATGTCCAATGTCCTCCGAAACAAGAATAATGTATACGAAGAGATTTACATATTGAGATCCATACATCTTAAGACTTTTCAAGTTCCCGCCGAATAAAGAATACTGAATCCAACAAAGAAAATTTCTTTACCATTAAAGAAATCCCTGATCACCTTTACCCAGCTTGCGACCAAACAGGAAAGAAGATAACTCTGCCCCTTTTGACTCATTGCCTCACGTAAAGAGCACTCCAGAAGAATCGATCCGGTAGCCAACAAACTAATTTCCCTAACCGGCGCAAATCCGCCATAAACATATATACTGGTTCATCGCACCACGCTCTTCAACTGAACTGCTCATACGCTTGGAACGGATTCAGCGAAAAGGTTTCGTTTAACATCTGCTCTTTGCGTCAACATCTTTCTTTTGCGAGTAACTTAATCTTTGTAAACAAACTTGTGCCGGGTTAGGTCTCAACCTATGTCCACCTGTAGCGGTTCACCATAGCCCATCCAGGTTGCTTGCAGTAGTCCGCTGCGTTGAACTGAGCTTCTCTACTATCCTAACGGCCGCTTCGTTGAAAGGGGAGGCTGTTGGGGATAGGGTTCTCCAGGTCTTCTCCTTTTTGAGCCGACAGTAGACTTGACGGTGCTTGTGTTGGTAAGTTCTATTTCTCTAGGCTACGATCGTTGTTCGTTGTGTAAATCCATTGTTTTTTTGCGATCCCTCTGGATCAAGAGAAGAGGGTACCAGTTATAGGGAGTTTGGGGGTAATTGTATTATTATTAGGTAAATGTGGTTGGTAACGTTAGGTTGGGGTGACTTGAATATGGGTACATCACCAATTATAAGGGTTGTTCTCTGAGTGGACAGGAATTGTGAGGTTCTATACGGCCTCGGGTGAACCATCCAAGTAATAACCCGACCCGATGTTGCTTAACAGTAACGATCTCTTTAAAGGGCCACACAGTAACCTGGCGCTGACTCCAATTGTTCGAGAAAGGATAATACTTTCCTTCGGCTTGAGGTTAGGTAGGCTGGTTAAGAGAATCGATAGGGATTACTAGTTGGGAAGGAAATCCCAAACGGCGGAATTGCGGACTCTTTATTTAGGGCGTAGAACTCGGTTTGTTTCGGCGTAAGATAAATTAGAAACGAGCGTGTCGTGTATTCAGGCGAGCCTATTTCTTGTTTAGGGTTAGTATCTGAACTGTCTGCGACTGTCACTGTAATTGTGAAGGTGCCTGTGACTGATTGACTTAATTACTGCGAGACTGTCCCCTCTCAGTCTAACCAAGATCGTATATACGGTGGCGCACACCCTGGACGGGGATTACCATTAGCCAATGATTTTTTGGGGGCGGAGCCTCCCTCACTTCGTGTTAATTTGTGTCCATGGAGATAGAGATTCATTTTATCTCGAACTCCAAAAGATGGAACTTTGCCTTTCGCGGTTTCCCGCTAGCAAATAATGGCCGCTACTATCGTGTTTTCGGCTCTGCACCTGCTGCCATGCTTGTTTGAACAGCTGATCTTTTAATGTGACTGCGGAAATCGCTTTACTTTCTTCCACTGTGTATGAGTGTGTGTACATATGCATAGTTTTGCTAACGTGTAAACGTATCGAATTCATTCTTCTCGCTTTAGGGTCATTCCATCCGAATTCAACAAGGGACATTTAGTCACCATCACCGATTTTGATGAAAATTGGTATACAGGTTGATTTTGATGAGAGAAAAACAATGAGACACTTCCTAGCCCTCAATTTTGAATAGCTCAAAAGTTATAACCTGTCAAAGTTGAGAAAAATTGTCAAATTTCTTGATACCAGCATTGCTAAAAAAATTATTTCTCCCTTATTATAGCACATAAAACAATGAATTATGTATTTTTTTAAGCTTAAGGGTTGCTCTAAACATTTTTAACAACAAAATTCATTTTTGGTAAAAAAAATTTGTTTGACCTTAAAGGTCAACTTTTGACCTTTAAAAAAATATATTGGTATCAATAAATTTTGGGGTAATTTTTTTTTTTAAATATATATGCCTTTAGACTACAATATAAGATAAATTTCATTCTGGGGTTTTCATTATATCAGGAGTTATGATCAGTTTTGTAACCACTGGTATGGCCATTTTTTGCTATCTTCACAAATAAATTTTTTTTATATGCATCTTTGTCATATTAACAGAGTTACGTCGTATTCACAGAGTTAGTTATCAATTATTAGATGCCTAAGTATTATATTTGAATGCTTTTAATATATACTCGTGTATTAGAATCATTAATTCTATAGATATGTGTTAAATCCTACCTACAAGAAAAAATGAACTTTCAGTAATTTTTTATTTAAAATTATAAATATTTTTAAAGCTACTTACCTATGTATTTAATTTATAATTTGCTATGGTCAATGGTGGCAGAGCCACTACCAACAGTTAAGATACCTGCATAACTGCTGGTATCCCCATCGCCTAAGGGGCCACTCCTGATAGCTCAACAAAAAAGCCACAGGTCCCACCCAACCTCCCAAAATGAATTTATTCTTTTTATAATAATTTAGGAATCAATTTTTTTCTGCATTATTTCTGTTGATTTTAATTGTTCATTTTTAGATAGTTTGTAAGTTCTTCCTGTTGCTGTTACAGGCTCAACAATGCTCAATATGTCATCTAATGGCAATACTAATACATCTGGTTTTCTTGGATATTTAAATGAATTTGATGGTCCTTCTGGTTCTAGGAATGTTATTTTAACAGTCATTTTCTCAGCATTGGTATCCAATACACACCCTAAGTACCATTTGTCATCATACTTAGCAGTGACAAATCCTTTTACATCCTCCAATAATATTGCCTCTGTATTCCTGATATTTTCACTTTCTTGAATTCTGATGCAGATGATATTGTTTTCACTCTTAGTTCATTTTCATTAACTGGCTCAAAACTGTGTATTTTTGGGGTACCAATTATTGCAGAGGCCTGGTCAAATCTTTCTTGCAAATAATTTTTTTTCTTCAATGTATTCACTATTTGGGACATATGAAAATTTGATTCCCTTAATGTGTCTTTCAGCAAAATCAAAGAGCTGTTGAGGAGTCATTATCTGATCATTATATGCTCTTTGCAGGCTAGCTTTTGCTGCTAGTCTTTTTACTGTGCCCCCTACACCATCGCATGGTCCTTTTCCATGAGATGTAGCAAAGAAATGCCATTCTGCTTCCAATCCAAAATCTGATTTATGGTGACATAAATTAATAAAGTTTTTAAAAATTTTATATTGTGACGCAGCTCCATCAGAAAAATATATAATTTTTGTTATTGGGAATTTGAGTTCTTTTTTAAAAAATTCAATAAGTTTTTTTTAAATAAATGGACTGCAACAGTGTCATGCTTCAATCAGTTTGAAATCACCACAAAACTTATGTGTTGTGTTTCCCCAGCTTCTTTGTAGTAGGAAAGAAAGGGATGTAATGTAGCTTGGGAGTTATTCCAGTGGTACCCTTGTGCTGCATCCTGAAGAAGGAATGAGTAATTTTCAGCAAAATCACATACTACTAAGATTTCACCATCTTTTAGTTCTTCTTTTTTAGTTGAACAAAATTGTGCCTGCTTTTTTGCTATGAAATGATGTTTTTTTAAATTGAGAAGACTTAAGGTAAAAGTGTCTATAAATTCTTCAGTTGTTCTTGAAACAAGCTCTAAAGTTGAGCGATCAGTTGAGAGCCACTGCTTGTAATTTACCTCATCAATCATATTGTCATCCAAAATTTTAGTAACATATAGTTTTAGTTCGTCTATTTTAGAAAAACATTCTGAGCATTCATCAAAATAGCACTCATAAATTGGAGGGTCACATGTAATGAATGATAGACATGTTTTGTAATCATCTAAATGCAGGTCACTGTCTTTTGTCAACTGTGGTAGCCTTGTACCAATAATCATCAGTTTAACATTTTGATGATGTGTGCAAACACACACACTGTGAGTTCCTGCACCACCAGCTAATACATACTCGTTGGATCTCAGCTCAGCAAATTTTGAAAAGCCAATCTTAGTGTCTGGGTATTTTGTTTAAAATAAATGATAAATTTCTTTTAAATTTCCCCAAATTAAGTATTTTTTTTCATGAGTTTTCTGTCCATCTTTTCTAACACTCTTGAAATCTTTTTTCCCTGGCATAATTCTGCTTACTTCTTCATTTTTATAAAAGTCTTCTACTACTTTAATTGTTTCTGATGGAAATGTACCTTTTCTTTTGCTTGGCAATGACATTATTCCTTCTTCCATTGCTAGTTTTTTAGCTTGTCTGGTCATGTAATTAGTAACATTAAATTCAGATTTAATTTTGGATAAGCTCCAGCTTTTTGGCAAAACAGTTAAGATTTGCAGCTGCTCAGACCTTTTACTAGTAGTTTGAAATTTCTCCTTCAGTTGATTTATTATTTCTTCACCATCTTTACTTGATTCTGTTCTAGAAGACTCTGGGTCTTGATCCAAGGGTAATGGATATTTTGTTGCAGAGCCTACAGTTCTGAGTTTACTTGAAATGGATTTTTGAATTTTATTCATTTTATCTGAACTATATTTTTTTACTACATCCATTTTAAATTTCTTGACTGGTGACTCTCCAATAGCTATTAATGATTTATTTAATTCAGTTAATGCTTCTTGTGATTCTTCCTGTTCAGTAATTGGCTCAATTTCCATTCTTTCTTCTGAAAGGCTTGGATTCGTATTTTGAGATGAAGAACTATCATCATCAGCTATCTTTTTTCTGCAGTTATCACAGATTTTTTGGTCCTTAAATTTTTTTTAATTTTGGATATTCTCTTATTAAGTCTTCTCAAATTAGTCTCAGATTTTTCTTTATTAATTTTTTGTGACCTTTGTAAGGATCGCAGCAATACTTAATATTTAAAAAATGCTTTCCCTTCTCATCCATAATAATTTGTTAAAATACAAATAATTGGTAATGCAAATTATTAATTACTTTTTTATCTAAATATTAAACTTTCTGAAAAAAAAGAAAAAATTTTAAATTAGCTTTCATAGTTTATAAAGTAACACCTAATAGGTAAAATTTATAACATAAAAATAGGTAAAAATTGGCATACCAATGGTTCCAAAATTGATCATAACTCCTGATATAATGAAAAACCCAGAATGAAATTTATCTTATATTGTAGTCTAAAGGCATATATATTTAAAAAAAAAATTATACAAAAATTTATTGATACCAATATATTTTTTTAAAGGTCAAAAAAACTTTTTTTATCAAAAATTAATTTTGCTGTTAAAAATGTTTAGAGAAACCCTTAAGCTTTAAAAAAAATACATAATTCATTGTTTTATGTGCTATAATAAGGGAGAAATAATTTTTTTTCAAATGCTGGTATCAAGAAATTTGACAATTTTTCTCAACTTTGACAGGTTATAACTTTTGAGCTATTCAAAATTGAGGGCTGGGAAGTGTCTCATTGTTTTTCTCTCATTGAATTCAACCTGTATACCAATTTTCATCAAAATCGGTGATGGTGACTTAAAATTTCCAAAAAATTGGTTGATTTCATATGGAATGACCCTTTAGCCTTTACAAGCAACATATATATATATATATATATATATATATATATATATATATATATATATATATATATATATATATATATATATATATATATATATGTATATATATATATATATGTATATATATATATATATATATATATATATATATATATATATATATATATATATATATATATATATATATATATATATGGACTATTGTTATAGGTTCTTTGTTACAAAAGCCACACATTATTAGTTAACAGAGATGTTACATATTTACACAAAGAGTTATACTTATTTATGAAAACTGCTATACATATTTTAGATTATTTGAATGTGCATAGTTGTGAGCGTGCCTGTTACAAACCTTCATAGGATTCACATGATGTTTATGCGTGAGGCGTCATTGTCAAACCTATTTCACCTTGCACAGTGCCACTACAGATTTAATCAACTGCGGTCCGCCGCATTTAAAGCATTTGATCGGCCTCCTATCATTTTCAACCTTTTTGAACGTTGATGCATCAGTCGCAATAGGTTTATTAATTAGTATAGTCATTAATGATCTAGCACTGCTGACTATGTCACTGAAAGGTAAATTCTCAATTCATGATATCACTTGAAGCTCTCGAGATACTTCCGGTGGCAATCAATGTTTGCAAAGGCAATTTCTCAAAAGCGATGTTAGCAAACTTTACTAACCAGCGCAAATCCGTACTAAATATATCTACGGGCTTACCGCGCCACACTCGTCAACTGAACGGCTCATACACTTGAAACGGATTCGGAGGGGGGTGGGGGGCTGTTAACGTCGACTTGATTAGATCACCATCTTTCATTTTTCAGTCACTTAGTTCGTTGTTAACAGCGAAAGCACCCCTTCTAAAAACAACAGGACAACACTCTCCAACTGTTTCACATCTCCAATTTTAGCAACTAGATCAAATATTTGGAACTACTCCATTATGTCACCACTGCCATCAAACGACCGCAACAAATCCCTAGTCTTCAATTCTCGTCCGCCAATACCAAAAGCCTCGAACTTGTTATTAATCATCACTATCACTAACTATAATTTAAGAAGAGGATTTTTTGAGTATTTGAATAATAATTTCATCTTAGTTTGGTTATGACTTATTTTTTATCAAAGTTGTTTGTAATAATTCTTTTATAATATCATAAAACAAAATAGTGAGGTTCAGAAATAAATATAAGTATCGAAGTTTTGTGATTTTTTTAAAAACTCAAAGAATTACAAATGGTGAAGTTCAGAAAATTTATTTTTATATATCTTCCATAACTCTATATTTTAGCAACGTGATATTTTGAAAGGGGAAAAATTTAGTTTAGAGTTCCTTTTTGAATTATTATAATTTGCGAAGTTTAGAAAATTTATAAAAATTTAATCATGGCTGCTTTTTGTGGGATTTTAAATTTTAATCATAGTAGCGTAACGCAAGCCTACGGGAGGAGTGGCGAAGCTATTGCCTGGTTTAGGTTATTTGATTGCTGCGCCAAAGTTTGTGGATTATCATTAAAACCAACACAAAGTTCGCTATAGGTAACGTGTACGTTTTCATCAAGACACAAACAACCGGCTTCAATTTAAGAATAACCCAACAAAACCCACAACCCACTCAGGACTTTGACTCGTTTTCGACTACGCAAATCTCTCACCTCGACATAACCTCATTGGTTACGATATTGCCAATGCGCAACATAACGTATATCAGGAGGACGGAATGCGTATTCTTACTGTCACTGTCACACAGGCAATCTAGAGAAGTAAGGAAAATGCTAGGTACACAACAGACAGTTAAAGAATGCTAAAGAACGTCGTGAGATGTATAAATAGTGAATTCAGTTTTTAATGACGCAATTAACAGGAGACGAATCATAAATGTATGTATATATATATATATATATATATATATATATATATATATATATATATATATATACTTATATATATATATATACTTATATATATATATATATATATATATATATATATATATATATATATATATATATATATATATATATATATATATATATATATATTTGTAGACCGGTCAGGAATTAAACGGAAATCCTTGAATTCAGATATCAATATAAATTTGGCGACAGGTAATAAAAACGAACACTTCTTGTCTGGTAAAGGGATTAAGACGAGACAGCTGTCGTCGGGTCAGGTGTTGTAAAATTTGTATCAAGAAAGCCTCAATTTTTAGACGCCATGGATCCATGACCATGGGACAACGGATTGACGTCGGTCGAGAAAGTCCCACCCTGCGGACAGAGCTAAAAACGGCGTGCCCTGGAGGCAGGAAGAGGCCACGCCTTTCTCCTGCCCTACTTCTAGAAGTAAAATGGAGAACGCATCCTCATTCTTGATTCTTCTTCTCGATCTCAGAGTCGCCCCGTTATTAATTACCTTTCGTTTAGCGTAGTGGAGCTCCCGTCTTAACCGCTGAATCTTGTTTTCTCGTTACTCTCGCTTTCCTGACCGGTTTTGAGAGATTTCCCCGACCGCACTCTGTTAAAGCGCATCATTTTTATCTTGTTTGTTTGTTTTGTTCGTTTGGAATTAAACCCCATTTTTTTACGTGATTCCTATCAGTCCCTTCTCGATCACAAGCCTTCGGTGAGCCCAATGTGGTAATCATAATAAAGCGTCAATACCTTTCTTTTGGCTTTATTCAACTAACAAAACATTAATACAGTCTGAAAATAAAAGAGAAACAATATAATTAAACATACCCATTCCAATCAACTTAGTAAACAAAGTAATGTAGTGTTACCCATTAGGCAATTATACATCTAACGTTACATGAAGTTAGATCACCACATTCTCCCCTCCCTTGAAGAATCATTGTTCTATATAGCGAAGAGGCTTGTGGCGTTCCCGCGTAGATCGCCGCAGTTGGTCCGGGCCAGCATGTGCAGGGGTGGAGGGTTCATCCCTACGTTGGAGATTAACTGGAGCACCAGACCGTTCACGCGTAGATTTGCGCAGTTGTTCCGAGCCAGCATGCGCAGGGTTGGAGGGTTCATCCATACGTTGAAGATTAGCTCGAGCACCAGATACCCAGGCCGGAAGAGAATCCACCTTCATATCTCTTTCCTTGATGAATATACTCTGATCACCTGCAGCATTGGAAGAATTCAACTCAGATGAATCGACGGTAGGTACCGGAAGAATCTCCACCAAACCAGTCTCTATAGAAGGATCGACGTTGAGATCCTTTTGCCTCTAATATAATGATGCGTTACCAGTCAGAGCCAAGTTATGCACTGATATCGTTGATTCGCGTCCATCGGCAAATCTTACATGAGCGTATTGTGGGTTTGCTTCTAACAACTAAACCTCATCAACGAGGGGGTAATATTTATTGGCGCGAACGTGACGTCGTAGTAAGACGGGTCCAGGAACAGATAACCAAGTTGGCAACGAATGGCCATTGGTAGATCGACGCTGGTACGAGAAGAGCCTCCCATGTGGCGTAGCATTGGTGGCTGTGCAGAACAGAGATCTAATAGAATGAAGGGCGTCAGGCAGCACTGTTTCCCTTTGACATTCTTGAAGGTTCTTGGATGCCAGGGCAAGGGGTATGTGCTTCCAGATTATAGCATTATACCTCACATACTGCCCATTCCCTCGAGGATTATAAGGTTTCGTTCGACTAGTGGCGATGCCTAGATTGTGCAAGAATTCACGTAGATCCTTGGCCATAAACGAGGATCCTCGATCAGAATGCAGGTAGGAAGGCATACCAAATATCGCAAAAATCTAATTTAGACAATGGATTATAGTACTAGTAGGCATTTTTCTAACAGGCAAATGCAAACGGAAAACGAGAATACTCATCTACTACCATGAGCATATAGCGGTTTCTTGAGTTCGAGGGTAGAGGCCCCTCGAAGTCCAAACTAAGATGTGGAGAAATGGCTACATTAAGCATCCTGGAGGAGTATAGGTACATTAAAGCCCCCCTCCCTTATGAGGAGAAGCGTAAGAAAGGTAGCCGGCGAAAATGCTTACCATGTGTGATCTCCCCGCCGCTGTGGGCAGTTGGAGCTAACATCTGTTTTAAGGCGACCACCTAAGGTCCTTAAACGACGCTCTAACGATCGAATTACCTACTAGACCCATAAACCCGTGGTTATGGAAAAAAAAGCGGTGCGAGTCAGAAGGCACGCTAAGTAGCGGTGCGGTTGCGAGCCTCTAATTTGCGAGCTGACTTGGGCACCCCAGTGCCACCTCAGGAATTCTCGCTCTCCCCAGATGCTAACTCACCATTTGCCCCCCCCCTCCCTTTGCCTCTGTGGCCTGGTCACTTCCCCCTTTAGATGGGGCGGCAATCAGCCTATAAATAAGCCCCGCAAAGAAAGAGAAGAGGAATTATCAGAAGTCGATACGCCAGAGGAGGATTAGTTCGTGAAGATCGATCCATCGGCTAGACAAGAAGATTATTAGTAGTCGATTCGCCAGAAGAAAGATTAGTTCGTGAAGATCGATCTTTCAGCCAGACAAGAAGATTAGAAGTCGATACGCCAGAAGAAGGGTTAGTTCGTGAAGATCGATCCTTCAGCCATACAAGACTATTTCCGTGAGAAACGATAGGATCAGATTGAGAAAATCGATCCCCCCTTTCAGGGCCGTATTAACCCTAAATAGTCAAGCTTTATATCGGTGCCATACCGAAGAAGCCTTTTCAGTCTGCAAAGAAGTCCGAAGGAAGAAAAGCAAAGCCGCTCACACTCGAGCGACTCTCATATCTCAAGCTCCGTAAGAGTGAGAGGAGAAGAACCCAGCCCCAACGAGCTCCCGTTCTTTAATTACGTTGAAGAATCAGCCCCCGTCACAGGCGACAAGCAACCCCTCCTCGAAAATTCAACCAGCGACCACACTTCAAAGCGAGAGATAAGTCCTCCAGCGACATCCGGCAACCCCTAATACCTACCTGTAAGTTAAAAATAACATTTATATCTCTATTGCGATAGTAGAAGTTTAGTACGTCCCACGTTTTAAAGGAGAGTAGAAATCTATTGTTCTTGAACCTAGGTCATATGTGTTTGTAGATGAGAGTACGTTAATTTAATGTTTAACGCTAATCAAATAGAGTCGTGATAAAAATACTAATTGGCAATTGGTATGTTTACGGGAAGCCTATTTGTTTATTTTTGTCAGTAGTAACTGTGTGAAGGGTTTAGATGTCAAAGATAGAAATGTATTAACTGTTGATTT